>CM055901.1:22821185-23010656 GCA_029582155.1 Panopea generosa | reverse complement strand
ACTGTTTACCGTGGCTGATTGGTTACAATAGCTTCCATAATTTGTTTTATATTTACTTATTCCCATAACATGTACTGGGAAGATCACGATAGCATGCATACTGCAGGAGCATTGAATACTGGAATACCACGCCTTTCAAATAATGATACTATGTTCAATTAAAGATGCCTCGTTAGCTTTAAACTATTTAAACGACTCAGCTGACATACTGATAACTTGTATAATATATATATTTTTTGTGTACACAGTTCTGTATTTATTGGAATATTTATGTGATTACATTTTAGGAATTTTATCGTAAATTTTAATCACTAAAGACTTTGATTAACATGGGTGTATACATATTGAAAATGGGATATACATAACACCCTTTTCAGCACATTACATGCTTTATATGACAATCAGTTTATTTGTTGTATAAGACAACGCATGAACACAAATCTCAGTACAACCATCGTTTTCCACATATCTGGCATCACAATTTATCGCATAGATACATTGTTATTACCGATATTTTATACTGATTGGGCATTTAAAAGTTTATTATTTGTTTTCAATCACAGCGGTGGTCTAGGGGTAGAGTGTACGCCTTGCGGAAGGTTGTAGGTTCGATTGGGTCATACCTAAAGACTTGGAAATTGGTACTTGGAGGTTCCTCGTTATATGACGTTCAGTATTTAGAAGATGGTTCGAGTTCTGGTCGGCCTGGTGTCAGAGTTATATGACTGGGTTGGGGTATCATACCATGTAACTGCGGCATGATTATTCAAAATATATGTTCTTGTAATTTATTAAACAGCAATTTATTAAATTTATAGCTTAGTTTATACTTTTTTATATAAAACATAATTGTAGAAGTTGTTTACTAAAAATAGTCAATGCCGCATAAAGTACATGCATTAGTTTAAACATATTTTATTTCAAATATTTAGAAATGGGATTGGGCCTCAAGTTCTTCAAAATTAAATTCGGCCCTCCTCCTACAAGTAACACATTTACAGTGTATAACAGAAAAAATACATGTTTATACTAATATCAATTACTATAAACATACAGTAGGTGATTGAGTGAGAGAAAGAAAGAAAGAGTGGGATTGTGAAAAGGGAAGAGATATAGAGAGAGGACGCAAGAGAGATAATTTTATAAGTAGAGAAAAGAAGAAGAACGAAGTATATGATTAGCTTTCCTTGCCCCCCCCCCCCCCCCCCTGTGACAAGCATTCTCAGATATTATAACTCTGTTTTTGGACAGGGGACATGCTATACAAATATACAAATTTACACTATCTGATAATGCATGCAACAATAGTAAAACACATAACCAGCAACAGACTCTCAACTAAAGGACACATTAATCAGCATGGACACATATATGGACAGGATGGGGTTTAAAGTCATTTTCGACACATTTCAGTTTATTTATGGCATATCCAGTTTAACTGCTGAATGAAAAACTCTGACTGAATCTGAGTAGAAACACCGTCCTTCCGCAAGTTACTGTCCAACTATCTTGCATAGTGTTTTTAAAGCGAGCGCGAATCGAACCTACAACCTTAGCGGTGAGTGATAAGTGATATTGAAACGACGCATAAGACATCTCGGCCACGGAGAAGCCTTTATAAGTATTATACATGTATAAGCAGGAAGTTACAAAAAAGGTCACCGCCTTGGAACGGTGAGTAGCAAAGGTCGCAACTGTGTCAGCTTGAACCTGGTTAACGTGTTAAAAGTGTTACGACAGCGAAAAAAAACGTGAATAATGCAATGGCAACAGTAGTACATATCATTGCGATATTCCGTACATGACTCGCGGTTGTATGGTATGTTACGTGAAGCGTATAACATACTACATCGATGCATGTTAGCATTGTTTAAAAGTAATCGTTGTTGTATGTGTTAATTAGCGATGATCAAGGTACATAACTTCCTCCTATCTCTACAGTGAATATCAAATTTTGACGTGTCATTCATATATAGACCCAGTGGCCATGTTTCATCAAAGAAAAAGAATAGTACCTATATGAAACATTTGGTATAACCTCAAAATGATAATTATTTCATAATATAAGTATCATACACTTTCTTCCTCTGGGATTGTTAAACTTTGTCAATAAATATGTCATCAAATATCAAAGACGTATCAAACATTGCTTATATAAACGTCTCTGGTTACATATGTTGATCCTACGTATACTTTATATATCATATGTTTTTTACTTTATGTGTGTTTATGTTTACTGATGGCAAAAGCAAACGTTCGATTGTTCTCGGTGTTACAAAAATGAACAAGAACGTATTAATTATCACTTTAGTTCATCTCCTTAACATACATTTAGCAAAAATACGACTCGTATTTGTTAAAATAAAAACAATAGCAGTTCAACAAGGACTGTTTTAACAAAAACATTAAAATAAACTATTTTACTGTTGCATAATTAGACCACTCACCTATTCTGCAACTTCCTATACGAGGACACAGTACAATTTTCCCATCAACCGTAGCGTGACGCGCATCTTCCGTGACACGAAGGGTCGTACATCACTTGTTTACATATAGATTTTGCAGATTCACGTGGATGTCTTAAAATGTTATAACTTATTCATTATATTTAGCTTTCAGTCAGTATGTACCCTACGTACACATGTCCCGTATCCTATTATTTATACAAAATTAAATATTTGATTGCAATATATAGGTAGCAAACTCCTTGACGAACTCATCCATACTTCAATGTACCATCCGGAGTATGACAATCATTTAAACGTCTCCTCATGCCCATCAGGTTAAACACACTTTTCGTATATAGTCACGTCTCCCTCTCTTTATTATTTCCTATGCACAATTGGTATAGTAACTTTATAAACTGACCAGTGTTTAATATTTATCCGCTAATACTAACAAATGGCGTCTCCTATTGATATGTGTATTTTAATTTACCACACGTCAGTCCATTAAATATCTTCCTTTTGTAAATATTGTATTTATATAACGCATTACTCCGTCTTTAAAGGTTGCCATTTATTTACTTTTTATACACCAGGTACATAAACCGCGACTCGTCATTAGGCGACTTTCACAAGTTTTTGAGCAGCAACAATAGCGCTACCTATTGAAAATAAAGTGAAACTAGTCGGACCCACTGATGTATAAAATGACACACCTCTACCTTATAATATATAGAAGAACTACACAAACACGAAGTAAGAAATATACCACAGATAATATCAGTAATGCGATCACTTGGACGCGCCTCGAGTCGTCGGTTAATTTGAGCAGATCCGCAAATATCAACAGGAGGGTATTTTGATTAAATATTTTATAACATTGTGAAGAAATGCGTTTGTAATTGTGTTTGTGTAAGAGATAAGTTAGATATTTGAATATGCTAGACAGACAATATCACATGGGTCGATGGCGGTAGAACTGATTTAAATAATTGGATACTAAATTACTTTATATATTTGATATACAATGCAACTTCTTCATATACGTATACGTAAATTGTTTCGCATGACATAGGACAAGGTATTATATAGAAGCCAAGTATTTGTACAACACAATCTGTATTTTTCAATTGAGATATACAAAGTATACATGGTTATATACATTGTTTATTTCTAAACCGATTACTGGCGATGCTATTGATAAAACAGGAATATAAAGTTGCAATCTACAGATGTGTATACGATAACTTCTATTTAATTGAATATTCTATTGTCCGGAGTATTTCAATATTCGTCCGTCTTTTCTAAATACTTTTAATTTTATCTCTCTAGAGAGATGTTAAATAATCTTCAGCCTATATACAATAAGAAATATAATTGTCAAACAGAAGAAGTAGCATTCAACATTTATCTTGCATCTGGTGTCTCTTAATTTTAAAAAAATAAACACATCGTTGGTGATAAAAGTAACGTTGCCTTTTCATTAAGGTTTTGATTAAAGGTCAAACAGTATATAAATCCATATAACATTTTACGTCTGTAAAAAGTCTTTAAAAGGCAGGTGAATCTCAGAAGGTCGGCCGATATAAATACTGGTTGAGGATATCGTACCATGCAGTGTGTACAGTTTGACGTACGTTTTATTATTTTTCATTACTATATATAAGAGTATATACAGAGTATATTATTAAAAAAATGCAGAATTAGGTGCAGTACTATTCAATGCTCGTTGGCTTATATGATTATTCAGAAATTCATAAAGGAATGCAAGGAAATACCAGGTAGATTAAACAAGGAAGTTGGAAAATTGACAAACACGATTTTCGCACAGCGGCGAAAGTAATTGTTACCGTACCAAGGCTTATTAAGATATTAAACGTCAGTTTTGGTCAAACTAATTAATTGATTGTATGTTATGACCATTGTAAACACGTGTAAGTAAATTTATATCTGGTTAATGTATTGATAAAAAATTAGTTTTATAGCAAAAATAAAAGTTAAGAAATAGATACGGTATGTATATATATTCTTTATTGTCCCCAGGACAGGAGAGTAGCACACATAATACTATTACATGTACATAAATAGCATGATAAACATTAAACTTAACAGCACATGTTATACAATGGATAGCAATAAAGAATAGGAGGGTAATTCGTTAAACTGAAATAATGGCTCAGACAAAACCTGTAATCTGATGCTTGCCAATATCCTTGCATATAGTGAAAATGTTTATGCACATATATTGACATACACATATATAGCAAAATTTCATATCAATTTTCTGAGGCCTATTGTATATATAATAAATATTGATATAATAAATTTATGAAAGTTGAACATGTCAGGGTTTGTTTGCTTGATTGGACCAAGAAAATTATAGTTCGCAAATAGGAAGGTAATTCGTTAAATATTCACTATATACGAGGGTTGTTTCGATAAGTTTGTGGACTGTAAGTTTCGTGCGATAATGATATAAATAATTGGGTATTATGATATTTTATCTGTACAATAATATATATCAGATATAAAAAGAAATAAAAATGATAATTTCACACTCCACTTATGCAGCATTCGTATAGCTTTCTACATTTTAGAGAGAATTGAATACACTTTCACGAGATATATAATTATTTTATTTTTATTCCGAAAGTCTCTCTCTATTACAAAAGTCCACGAACTTATCGAACAACCCTCATACTAAAATATATCATTAACAACTACGTTTTTCAATGCTGTTGTAATTACTAGAATACTTAATTGTGAAACACAAGTTCTTATTACAGTCATAAAAAACATTGATTTCGTTATCTTTTGTACAGGACTGTGGAGCGCGTCGTCCAGTGGTAGAGCACCGAACCCATGATCGGAGGGTCATAGGTTCGATCCTCCGCCACGGTTATTTGTTGTGTCCTTGAGCAAGACACTTTTTCCGCATATGCTTAGTATTGGTTCTAACCAGGAAGACTTTGAGCGCGTTTTGTAAGTTGTAAGAACTTGTTTTACTCATACTAAAGGACAAATGAAGAAAAGTTATTAAGACGTACCATATTCATATGTCAGAAAAGGGTGTATGGAAGCAAATATGCAATCACATAAAAAACAAGAGTATTTATTATGTCGGAAAAATATTATGATAACACAAATATCTGATAAAAACATCATTTTGAAGCACATACCGCAACCAAATAAAGAAGATCTCGGTATCTGATTATTGAGTCAGTGCAGAAAAGGTAATGTTATAAATGCTAGACACGGTACGCCCACTGGCATCGGTTTAAGTAATATTATTCTGTTTCGAAACATGAAAATCCATGACATCAAAGGATCAAGAATTAATAAAATAGTTAGTCGATGTACGATGTCTAATAAATCAAATTATTTAAGAAAATATGTATCTTCACATTATATATTGCAATCGATATATCAATTTAATTATAACGTTTATACGTGGTCATGTGACTTACATTCAAAGTAGTAAACCATTTATGTGGATAATGATACAATTTGAAATACCACGTCCAATAGTGAATGATGAATCACCCATTGGTAGTTGTATTTAACATATTAAGATTATGTCCAGTATGAAGGTCGGTAATGTTTAAATGCTAGTGTCTTGCAGAATAAATATTAATTTACCTGTAAAATTTGTGAAATAAACTTATGCTTTTTGTTCGACTGAAAATGAAGCTCGGAGCTTTTGTGAATTGTGTTTCCTAAACAGCATCAGTACTGGGTGTTGTTTTAGACACCATCGGGCCGAGTCTTGAGTCGAGTATGCGGCCTCTATGGCTATTACCCTATCACCATCCGCTTCCTGTAATGTAAAATTCGGAAACACTGATGGTGCCTTCTCTACACCTGTTACAATGATGTTATAATTCACATTTTTCAAGACAATGAGGTTATGGTCCATTATTTTATTACACATTCTACCGTCTATAAATCTTTAATAAATATAATAGTTATTTTAAAAAAAAAAAAACGTCATGTCATACGAAAGGATAATGTCCCTTGAGAGAGAGACATATATAGATAAAACCTGGGGTCTTATTCAACAATCATTCTTAAAATCGTTCTTAGACTTGAACTTAAAAATCCAAATTTCAACCTGTAAGTTAGATATCTAGTTTACTATAATATGTATAATAAATGTGAGGGTTTATTTGAATACATGTAAGACGTGCTTACATGCTTGCACATTTTGGCTTAATCAAACTTTCTCTATGTGTTTGTCAAAATTCATTCTTGAGTTAAAGTCGAAGAATATTCTTAAGAATGTTTGGTAAATACCAACCCCCGAGCACGTTAATGTTTTACATCATAAACACATGTGCATCATATTGTATGAGGATGGTCTAACGGAACTATTTCCATTTACTCTGTCTCAATTTATAATGTAATGCGATGGAAAACGAGGTTATGTGCAGCCATTAACAAGATCTAAGCTCCCCAGCGGTGGTTTTAGGTGTAACCCCACCATTGATTTTTGTTCTTTATTCTATAGTAAATAATAAAAGTTTGAAGGCTTGTCATTCATAGAGGGTCCCAAATGAAAGAAGTGAAACCTACATTTTACTGTTTGTCAACCTCTGCACTATCAAAATATGATGAGAAAAGTAGGGGTCATGTGTCATATAAGAGATTTTTTTTCTGCTCAGTGTGTACACTGGTGACAAAGTGAAAGTAGACTTCCGAAATCATGAATTCATACCCCAATTTCCAAGCATCATTTTTTTTTTCTAAATTCACAATTCAAACATGACAATGCTATCAAAATGTTCAAAATACATCAACAATGCCATTCAAATAAAAAAATGAGCATTAAAAATAGGAAAATGCATTTTTAAAGAAGAAGAATTGAGGATTATTTACAACCGCCATTATGCGACTACCCCACGGAAGCACTTCCTTTTTGCAATGGTGGCACTATGCCTATAAGGAAACTCTTTTTTTTTTAATTTCATAATTACCTCATTTTTGCTAAGTACTACCAATTTGAAGTAATACTGCCAAGTTGCAGGCATTAAATACTGAAACTTTTGTCAAAATACCACTTTTTACATGATCATTATATACAGGCGCGAGATGTTGACCGACATGCAATTTTGATGTGTTTGACTAATTTTACCCATAAATTTTTTTTTTTACCTAATTCCATTAAAATTTTCACACCAAAACAGTGTCATGATACACTGAAGACATTATCTTACCAAAATACAGTATTCAATACAATGTACATGCTAAAAATTGCACATTTAAATCATCCAAAATAAAAAATCTTCAAAATTTTGTGATTTTTCATGAAATTTCAATGTAAATATGCACATATATGCTTTATTTGAGGCATACACTTGCCAAAATGTGTTTTTTTTATGAAGCAAATGTCTCCAATTTGTCATTTAATACTATGAGAGTGTAGAAAAGAGGTTATTTTACCTACAATTAACATTTTGGAAAATCACCCCCATTTCACTCAAGTCTCTCTTATAGGTGTAACCCCACCATTGATTTTTGTTCTTTATTCTATAGTAAATAATAAAAGTTTGATGGCTTGTCATTCATAGAGGGTCCCAAATGAAAGAAGTGAAACCTACATTTTACTGTTTGTCAACCTCTGCACTATCAAAATATGATGAGAAAAGTAGGGGTCATGTGTCATATTAGAGATTTTTTTTCTGCTCAGTGTGTACACTGGTGACAAAGTGAAAGTAGACTTCCGAAATCATGAATTCATACCCCAATTTCCAAGCATCATTTTTTTTTTCTAAATTCACAATTCAAACATGACAATGCTATCAAAATGTTCAAAATACATCAACAATGCCATTCAAATAAAAAAATGAGCATTAAAAATAGGAAAATGCATTTTTAAAGAAGAAGAATTGAGGATTATTTACAACCGCCATTATGCGACTACCCCACGGAAGCACTTCCTTTTTGCAATGGTGGCACTATGCCTATAAGGAAACTCTTTTTTTTTTAATTTCATAATTACCTCATTTTTGCTAAGTACTACCAATTTGAAGTAATACTGCCAAGTTGCAGGCATTAAATACTGAAACTTTTGTCAAAATACCACTTTTTACATGATCATTATATACAGGCGCGAGATGTTGACCGACATGCAATTTTGATGTGTTTGACTAATTTTACCCATAAATTTTTTTTTTACCTAATTCCATTAAAATTTTCACACCAAAACAGTGTCATGATACACTGAAGACATTATCTTACCAAAATACAGTATTCAATACAATGTACATGCTAAAAATTGCACATTTAAATCATCCAAAATAAAAAATCTTCAAAATTTTGTGATTTTTCATGAAATTTCAATGTAAATATGCACATATATGCTTTATTTGAGGCATACACTTGCCAAAATGTGTTTTTTTATGAAGCAAATGTCTCCAATTTGTCATTTAATACTATGAGAGTGTAGAAAAGAGGTTATTTTACCTACAATTAACATTTTGGAAAATCACCCCCATTTCACTCAAGTCTCTCTTATAGGTGTAACCCCACCATTGATTTTTGTTCTTTATTCTATAGTAAATAATAAAAGTTTGAAGGCTTGTCATTCATAGAGGGTCCCAAATGAAAGAAGTGAAACCTACATTTTACTGTTTGTCAACCTCTGCACTATCAAAATATGATGAGAAAAGTAGGGGTCATGTGTCATATAAGAGATTTTTTTTCTGCTCAGTGTGTACACTGGTGACAAAGTGAAAGTAGACTTCCGAAATCATGAATTCATACCCCAATTTCCAAGCATCATTTTTTTTTTCTAAATTCACAATTCAAACATGACAATGCTATCAAAATGTTCAAAATACATCAACAATGCCATTCAAATAAAAAAATGAGCATTAAAAATAGGAAAATGCATTTTTAAAGAAGAAGAATTGAGGATTATTTACAACCGCCATTATGCGACTACCCCACGGAAGCACTTCCTTTTTGCAATGGTGGCACTATGCCTTTACAACTGGTCACTTAAGTGTGGCGATCTTAATTGTCACTGCACAGTTTTATATTCTATCGTTGCTATATTTATATTTTGTATGGGTGTTGCTATCATGGATCTACTTCTCCCGTTGATGTACTTAAAACGGGGAAACAAATAACGCACAATGCACAATACGCACAACACGCACAATACGTACAATGTATGTACTCTGAAACATTATGTTATATTTTAACAATGTTTTAATTAAAGCGGAGATTACAGCACTTATGAAAATAAATTATATGGTTTTTTTTCAACAACATTCTATGCAAGTAATTTCGACCTCATCATTTTTGCAAATGCTTAATATTGACTGATTTATTCATGAATCCTTACCATTTCTTTTGAATAAAAATTGTATTTATTCAATATGTTTTTAGACACATAGTAGGCAGATCTATGCGTACCAATGACATCATTTGTCGAAGAATGTTTTTACATTGATACGAAGGGGAAAGTTTTTTTGCGATATACACAGGCAGGTGATAATACCATTAGAATATATGAATTCATCTGAAATTTCCACTTAAATGATAGTCAATATTTATCCTAGTGAGTACTAGTTCAACGAAGCACACATTTCTAACCCTGAAACTACATTTCGGTACTCGAATCTCTCTTTTAACAATGATTTGATAGACACAAAAACACTGTGGCAAAAAAAAATGAGGTAAATGTTAGATATTGGTTACTTTCCTCATTACGATGCATGGGAGCTGAACCTTAAATGTTACATTTCTCGACTTATTCGTTTTGCTTGAGGATGTGTCTCTGTTTTGAGTTGTAACTAACCACCAAATATCTTTGTTACGAAAACAATCACCTAAAACCAGGGCAACAGTTATTCAAATTTACGTTATGTATTTTCTTAATTCTGTAACCACTCATTTCTGTATATAATATCATTTATAACATTTTTGAAATATGATTTGTCCTCTACCTGAATTTATGATGGTGCGTTTAGACGATTCGTAGCAGCCTGTGTCATTTCATTGTTACTTTAATCATTATTTGTTATAAATAGGAGTGAATGGTCAACGTACTGTATATTCGTCTCCGTCTGGTTGTACCCTTAATTGTTATTCTCTTGAGGTATGTTTCCTGCTAGGTCAGTTGCACATCACTTCTTTCATTTATATATATATTTGGTAGCCATATTATCAAACTGTTTTAAGCGATATTTACAGTTTTAAAATATTCCATATATTATTTTGTCAAATGAAATGCCTATTTGCTTTATCCTTTCAGTATACATAGAATTATTTGCTTGACCATTTGTAGTTAACTGTCATATTTGTAACAAAAATGGCTAGCGGGACAACTTTTAGTTACAGTTTTTCATTTTATGAAGTGACGATGTTTGAAAGACGAAGTTTAGTGCCATCGTTATCAGGTGTAAACTCCTTAGTGACAGGTTTTCTACTACCGATCGAAGGCTGTGATACCTATTTATGTTTTATTCTGTTGTTGTAAACGTTTGCTTTGAAAACTACGTCTCTTGTTTGACATATATATTTTTTAGGCAACTCATCTGAAGTTGCAATCTTCCTCCAATGATCATCATCGCATTGATTTTGATACATCTTTGTTTAATATATAAGAAAATGTATGCAAAAGAACATTATTTTATAGCCTGAAATTCAATATCCCAGTTTTCAAAAATATAAAAAAAAAATCAAAACGCATTGTGGTAGCCCATAGTGTAACAAAAACCCATAGTGTAACAATTGTATCGATTTTTCGGGTCAAGGTCAATGTCATCCTTACTTAAATAGAAATTACCATTACTGCTTCCCCGTCCTGATTTCTAGTCTAATGTTGATGAAACTTCATAAAGGAGTTCAGAACCAAGATAGCTGGGACGAGTTTGTGTTTCTGGATTCAGGGGTCAATGTCACCATTAAGAAATAAATTGACAAAGGGTGGGACATTCATGTCGTTTTGATATTGTTAATTTTTGTCGTGTTTAATTCATCTTACAAAAGTAACTGTAAATATGTTGTGCAATATCGGAATAAAGATAATATTAAAACAAAAAATAAGAAGCCTTACCAACTAAAAGTTGTTTCAGTGACTGTGTGGTTTATTTTGCTTATTTCTCTTCACCAATTCACTTCCACATAAACTTATTTTGTTACACTAAGGGTTGTGGTTATAAATAACCCCTAGTGTAACAAAAACTTACTTTGTTACTTAATTTGTTACACTAAGTGTTGCGGTTATAAATAACCCTTAGTGTAACCAAAAACTATACTTATCGTCGGAATAACTATTATTTTATTACACTTAGGGTTGTGGTTATAAATAACCCTTAGTGTAACCAAAAACTGTACTTATCGTCGGAATAACTATTATTTATTTATATAAGGGTTGTGGTTATAAATAACCCTTAGTGTAACCAAAAACTATACTTATCGTTGGAATGACTAAGTGTTTAGTGTAACAATTGTTAAATTAAGCGTATGTTTTGTTCATTTATTGTCAATTGATTATAAAACGGGTTCACCTAGTGTAACAAAGGGTTGCCACAACGAAACTAAGAAAAGGTCGCGCTTGTTATTTCAATATTGACTGTCACATGCTTATGGTCAACTTCAAACTTGCCTATGATTCTAGTTTTATATATGCCTTTTGGAGAACATAGGTACTAGTAACCACAAACAAGCTTGCCTTGTACGTATTCTAAAAAACTACTCTGTTCCACGAAGGAGAATGGACTCAATATAACAAAATAAATGTAAATACCTGTAATTTTATATCTCATATCTGCATTAAAGGGATTATATTGGCATATTCCCGGCATTTCCCTTTCCTAAATACACACGCCCAGCATGAAGATACACTTATAACTAAGATATATACGCGTCTAATGTGTCTTATTGCATAACCTCTTTATTACAAACATCGTGTTTATGAAGCCACGTTTTTGTTTTTGTTTACATTTGTCATTTTCAACGAACTGCTTTCGGGTTTCCGATCAATCATTGGATAACATCGTGAAGAATCGTTCCCGATCTCGTTTTCGAGGTTTTGTTCGGGAAGTTTACGGAGTTCAATGTAAACATTGCGCAATACTTTATTTCGGGACGTATTAAAGTTTTGGCCAATATTCAGTTACTGTTAATTTGACGACTTTCAAGTAAATAAATGTTATACGTCAATACATAAGCATTATTTTGTGCACCTGCATACAGGAAAAGTCTGGATTAACAGCATGTTTGTGTTACTTGCCAATATAATCCCTTTAATACATTAAATTTCGAGGTTGATCCAGTGAATGTGCTTTACTTAACAATTGATTTTATATGATTCCTAAAAATTGTATTTGAGTACGAATTTTGAGTTGATCATGAAAACGGTTTTATAACGTGGACAAGCTTCATTAAATTGAGAAGTTCAATTACTGTAAAGGACTCAAATGCTTTCTCATTAACTCATTAACAAACAAAAAGAAGAATTTTGTTTAATTTTGCTGACATTTTTTTTTTTGCCAAGTTGTTTAAGATCACTGAACTCTTACCATTAACGTTGTAGGTTCGAGTCCCGCTCTCTCCAAAAAACATTATGTGAGAAGTTACCAATTACTTGCGAAAGAACGGTATCAGATTCATTTTGAGTTTTTTTCTCCATCAATAAAACTGGGTATGCCATACAAACCTGAAATGTGTTCAAAATGGCGTGAAACCCATTAAAAAAACGTTAAACACAATAAATTAACTTTTATATAAACTCCAAACTGTATGTTAAATGTTATTTTATTGCAATAATCCATCTATAACACACAATTCCCTCATAATGTTAACTCGGACACACATAAATCTAACACTCTTATTTTGTTATAAACATGGATAAAGCAATGTTATGTTAAATGTTATATAATAAAATTGAGTTGTTAATATCTGAGGAAATGAGACACTGATGTCTTAAATGCATACCATAGGTTCACGGCATAGACAGAGAGACAAATCTTTTATTTTTCTTTTTGATTACCTTAACAGTAATAAATTATCTTAAGATATTAAATAATCAAAAAAATAACAAATCGTTAAATTGTACAACCTCTAAATAATGTTATAACCCTAGGGTTTATGTCCTCTATCTTCCATTCTATCTTTTTTTTTTAATTTGTCATGCTTTTTTCCCCAATACTTCTATAAGGTTAACTCACGACAGTAAACATTTACTGTTCACTGGCACTTCCATCGGTATATTTGTGACAAGCGTGTCTTCCATTTTATCATCTTCCTCTTTAGTTTCCAACGTAGTTAAAACTTGTATTTCCCCTATCAATGGTTCTTTCTTATTCAATCTTCTCAGATAGAACGACTGGTACTTATGTGATCTTGGATTAAACGTAAGCAACAATCGTTTGCTGTTTTCCCCAACAAACTGCAAATTTCCAGATATCAAAAAGTAGAATTGTTGATTTGGTTTAGCAACAAAATGACCGGAATGTCTGATTTGCGGATGAAACTGAAATCCCTCGTTTTCCCAAAACTCACTTCGTCTCTTGAATCTTCCTGGAGTTGTGCACTCGAATATTGTAAGAAATGTATCTTTCTTTGGGCAAATAGCATAAAAGAAAAGCACGGAAGTTTCTCTTTGTAAAGCTCTCTTTATTTTCTCTTTCACGAGCCGTTTTTTAGCTTCAATTGTTAGACGACCAATTTCACTGACGGATATTGCTACATACCTGTAAAGTATAAATATCACATTTTACTACACGCTGTATGTCATATTATTATGGTTTCACGACAATATATTGGATTATTCATAAGGGTATGCTTTAATTTTGATGGTTATCTTTAATATTGTCACGATGGTCACACTGAATGTTAACACGAATTTACACATTATGGAATTAATTATTTTTATACATCAAACAAGATAATGCAGTTAGTGGCGATTTATTCATATAGAAATTATGTTAATTAACCTTTAATATAAGGTTTCCATTTTGTCATTTATATGCAGTTTGACAGTGTTTGGTGACCCTCGGTCGTCTATATGAAGTTTGACAGTGGTGGGTGACCTTTGCCATATGTATGTATTTTGAAAGTGGCGTGTTACCTTTGTCATTTGTATGTATTTTAACATTGGTGGGTGACCTTTGTCATATGTATGTATTTTGAAAGTGGTGTGTTACCTTTGTCATATGTTTGTATTTTGACAGTGTTTCAGGATCCTCTGTCATATGTATCTATTTTGATAGTGTTTCAGGATCCTCTGTCATATGTATCTAGTTTGATAGTGTTTCAGGATCCTCTGTCATATGTATATAGTTTGATAGTGTTTCGGGATCCTCTGTCATATGTATCTATTTTGACAGTGTTTCGGGATCCTCTGTCATATGTATCTAGTTTGATAGTGTTTCGGGATCCTCTGTCATATGTATCTATTTTGACAGTGTTTCGGGACCCTCTGTCATATGTATCTATTTTGACAGTGTTTCAGGATCCTCTGTCATATGTATCTATTTTGACAGTGTTTCGGGATCCTCTGTCATATGTTTCTAGTTTGATAGTGTTTCGGGATCCTCTGTCATATGTATCTAATTTGATAGTGTTTCAGGATCCTCTGTCATATGTATATAGTTTGATAGTGTTTCAGGATCCTCTGTCATATGTATATAGTTTGATAGTGTTTCAGGATCCTCTGTCATATGTATATAGTTTGATAGTGTTTCGGGATCCTCTGTCATATGTATCTAATTTGATAGTGTTTCAGGATCCTCTGTCATATGTATATAGTTTGATAGTGTTTCAGGATCCTCTGTCATATGTATCTATTTTGACAGTGTTTCGGGATTCTCTGTCATATGTATCTATTTTGACAGTGTTTCGGGATCCTCTGTCATATGTATCTAGTTTGATAGTGTTTCGGGATCCTCTGTCATATGTTTCTATTTTGACAGTGTTTCGGGACCCTCTGTCATATGTATCTATTTTGACAGTGTTTCGGGATTCTCTGTCATATGTATCTATTTTGACAGTGTTTCGGGATCCTCTGTCATATGTATCTAGTTTGACAGTGTTTCGGGATCCTCTGTCATATGTATCTATTTTGACAGTGTTTCGGGACCCTCTGTCATATGTATCTATTTTGACAGTGTTTCAGGATCCTCTGTCATATGTATCTATTTTGACAGTGTTTCGGGATCCTCTGTCATATGTATCTAGTTTGACAGTGTTTCGGGATCCTCTGTCATATGTATCTATTTTGACAGTGTTTCGGGACCCTCTGTCATATGTATCTATTTTGACAGTGTTTCGGGATCCTCTGTCATATGTATCTATTTTGACAGTGTTTCGGGATCATCTGTCATATGTATCTAGTTTGATAGTGTTTCAGGATCCTCTGTCATATGTATCTAATCGACAGTGTTTCGGGATTATCTGTCATATGTATCTATTTTTACAGTGTTTCGGGATTCTCTGTCATATGTATCTATTTTGACAGTGTTTCGGGATCCTCTGTCATATGTATCTATTTTGACAGTGTTTCGGGATCCTCTGTCATATGTATCTAGTTTGATAGTGTTTCAGGATCCTCTGTCATATGTATCTAATCGACAGTGTTTCGGGATTATCTGTCATATGTATCTATTTTTACAGTGTTTCGGGATTCTCTGTCATATGTATCTATTTTGACAGTGTTTCGGGATTCTCTGTCATATGTATCTATTTTGACAGTGTTTCGGGATCCTCTGTCATATGTATCTAGTTTGATAGTGTTTCAGGATCCTCTGTCATATGTATCTAATCGACAGTGTTTCGGGATTCTCTGTCATATGTATCTATTTTGACAGTGTTTCGGGATCCTCTGTCATATGTATATAGTTTGATAGTGTTTCAGGATCCTCTGTCATATGTATCTAATCGACAGTGTTTCGGGATTATCTGTCATATGTATCTATTTTTACAGTGTTTCGGGATTCTCTGTCATATGTATCTATTTTGACAGTGTTTCGGGACCCTCTGTCATATGTTTTTATTTTGACAGTGTTTCGGGATCCTCTGTCAAATGTATCTATTTTGACAGTGTTTCGGGACCCTCTGTCATATGTATGTATTTTGACAGTTTTAAGTGACCCTCTGTCATATGTTTGTACTTTGACAGAGTTTTGTGACCTTCTGTAATATGTATGTACTTTGACAGAGTTTTGTGACCTTCTGTAATATGTATGTACTTTGACAGTGTTTTGTGACCTTCTGTAATATGTATGTACTTGGACAGTGTTTTGTGACCCTCCGTCATATGTATATACTTTGAAAGTGTTTTGTGACCCTCTGTGATATATATGTACTTTGACAGTGTTTTGAGACCCTCTCTCATATGTATGTACGTTGGAAGTGTTTCAGGACCCTCTGTCATATGTATATACATTGACAGTGTTTCAGGACCCTCTGTCATATGTATGTATTTTGACAGTTCTAAGTGACCCTCTGTCATATGTATATACATTGACAGTGTTTCAGGACCGTCTGTCATATGTATGTATTTTGACAGTTTTAAGTGACCGTCTGCCATATGTATGTACTTTGGAAGTGTTTCAGGACCCACTGTCATATGTATGTATTTTTACAGTTATTTGTGACCCTCTGTCCTCAAAATAAAGTGTTTTGTGGTTTTCTGCCATCTGTATGTAGTTTGGTAGTGTTTAATGACCGTCAGTCATATGTTTGTATTTTGACAGTGTTAAGTGACCCTCTGCCATCTGTATGTAATTTGGTAGTGTTTAATGACCGTTAGTCATCTGTATGTATTTTGACAGTGTTAAGTGACCCTCTGCCATCTGTATGTAGTTTGGTAGTGTTTAATGACCGTCAGTCAAATGTATGTATTTTGACAGTGTTAAGTGACCCTCTGCCATATGTATGTAGTTTGGTAGTGGATAATGACCGTCAGTCATCTGTATGTATTTTGACAGTGTTAAGTGACCTTATGACATCTGTATGTAGTTTGGTAGTGATTAATGACCGTCAGTGATATGTATGTATTTTGACAGTGTTAAGTGACCTTATGGCATTTGTATGTAGTTTGGTAGTGTTTAATGACCGTCAGTCATCTGTATGTATTTTGACAGTGTTAAGTGACCTTATGGCATCTGTATGTAGTTTGGTATAGTTTAATGACCGTCAGTCATATGTATGTATTTCGACAGTGTTAAGTGACACTCTAGAATCTGCAAATAGTTTGGTAGTGTTTTAACCGTCAGTGATATGTATGTTTTCAAGAGATTTTAGCTTCAACCTAATATTTCAAAGGAAAGCGCTTACAAGCTAAAATGACTGATGCTGAATGTAACGCATTGGTTTTGTATTCTCCAGTACGACTGTACGACATTCCATTTGGTTTCGTCGTTAATATCCAGCTCGTTGTCGACCGAGAATACTAGCATGTCTTCCGGGTCATCTGTCTCCGAATGGAGCGGCAGTTGGACTTGCACCTTTTTATCTGGTTGTGCACCGTGTGTAGTGACATTGACAACGTCAGTGGCAAACAACCGGCCTGTCTTTTGTTCAATATCATCTGTTCTCAGGACCTGGTTCGAAATACATAGCTTATTTAACACAAAGTTTTATACTGTTGTGCATGTACAATTTACATCTATTATTTTATCAAAATACATATTCACGTGTCTCAAGAAAGGATCCAACCTATGTAAACATTAGCATTGTACGATTAAGGTCGCATCTTTATAACGACCGTGTATCATTATGGTTTGATTAATTGAATATTTAGCGTCATTTTTATGCCATCGAGGGTTAACAGATGATCAGTTAACCTAACCACTGTTTCCTTGGATCCTGAAAGGTTAACCAATATTCGAACACGCTCCATCTCCGCAAGTAACTGATAACTTTCCTACTTGAATCAGCGGTGAGAGACGAATGATAATGAGACACAGTGTCGTATATTAATCATCACGAAGACTGTTGCCGGCTGGGAATTCGAACTCACGACCCCTGGATTGATAGTCAGACGCGTAACCGACCGAGCTTATCGGGCAAAGAGTGTAACATTTCGATTATTTAGTGTGGTAAATGGGTGGACTTGTATGCGTAAGCTGTTAGAACTATCCCTGATTTGGCTGAGTAGTTTTATTTTTTAATTGAAGATTTATATTGACATACACATCAAACACAAAATACTGGAATGCCAACATGGTACTAATTTTGAACACAATAGCTTTTAAAATATACATGGATAATAAATCTTAGATCGCTTTACTACACATACCTGCATATTTATATTGATATCATCGTGAAATGCTTGAGATGGTACTTCAATACGAATTCTTCTGTCGACTTCTGATATAACCGTTCCTCCATCTGTTCCAATATTATACTGGAATATCCTAGGTCGGACCACAACAGCAAACTTGTGCACTGTATCTTTCGCTATTGGCAGTTTTCCGACAAATACTGGCACCTGAATAAGAGTATGTATCCGTTTAACGTGGATTTGATAAACGCTGGATTTAAGATCGAAATAACAACTTATAAGGCTTCTGTTTTTATCTAGATGGTAAACTTCACGTCTCACACCACTATTACATTTCCCATAAGGCTCCGTTGTAACATTTATGTAAAAAAAACAGAGTGAAAGATCAAATTCTGCCGCATGTGTCTGGGCTCAAATTCTTTACTGGTTCAAGATATGCAATTATAAAGGGGGAAAAAGCATACCTTGACCAGGTTTGTTTAATTTTTAATTCAATGCTTTTGTGAGACCTATTAATTTCCAGAGTAATAATATGTCAACTATTCGCCCTAGATGCAGTTCGAACCAACAATTCTGAAATGACACAGAATTGTCCATAAAGCTGATATTAGCATCAAATTTTCAGTGGTGATTTCTAAAATACTAACCATTTAACTCATGCTAGCAAAAAACAAAACATTGCAGTACAAGGCCCTGAAAAAAGAAGAAAAAGAGAACTAAAGTTTTATTTCTACCTCCTTAATCTGCAGGTCCGGAGTAATGAAGGGAGATAATAGTGGTGTGAGTCCTACAACAATCGTCATGGGTTATTTAAAAATATATATACTTGTTATCATAAGTTCTTATTATACATTGTCCAATTACACATGGTCAAATGTGGTCCAGTTATAATATTCAAATATGCATGTTCCAATATACATGTTCAAATTGTAAACGTTACAATTATATTTGTTCCAGTTATATATTTTCCAGTTATAGATGTTCAAATTACACATGTTCCAGTCATAGTTCTATTAAAGTAATAATGTAGGACTGACACCACTATTATCTCCCTTGAGTACTCCGGACGGATGAAGGAGGTAGAAATAAAACTTTAGTTCTCTTTTTCTTCTTTTTTCAGGGCTTTGTACTGCAGTTATTTAATTTTAGAAATCGCCACTGAAAATTTGATGCTGATACCAGCTTTCTGGACAATTCTATGTCATTTCAGAATTGTTGGTTCGAACCGTATCGTGGGCGAGTAGTTGACATATTATTAATCTGGAAATTGATAGGTCTCACAGAAGCATTGAATTAAAAAAAACACCTGGTCAAGGTATGCTTTTTTCCCTTAACGATTGCATATCTTGAACCAGTAAAGAATTTGAACCGAGACACATGCTGCAGATTTTGTTGTTTTTTTCTCACTGTATTTTGGACATAACTATTACAATGGAGCCCTATTGAAAATGTAATAGCGGTGTGAGAAGTGTTTATAAAATAAGAATACACGTTGTACCTTTATGCACCAATGGGGCGAAATGATCCCATTATACATTATGTTCCAATAGGCATGTTCAAATCATACACGGTTAAGTTATACTGTTACATATTCCAGTTGTATATATTCAAATATACACATTCCAATTATTTATAGAATATGAACAATATAACACAAAATATCAAGGTGATGAAAACTTTTATTGCTATCTTATTTACAGGCAGTTGGTTTTTGATTAGAATCTAGAATTATTTTTTGTTAACCACGTTGTGTGATCTCGGTATTGACGATATACATGCATTGTATTTTACGACCATTTCACAAACAGAAAATAATGTAAAGTATTTTTTACACAAATAATGATACAAACAAACAGAGTGGTTATAAACCAAAACTACGTCATTCTATTTATAGTTAGATTCCACCAATACAGGTAACACATTAACATTGAATCTATTGTATTGTATAATTTATGTAACAGATAAATGTGCTTTCATCCCTAATACGGTGGGTTTCATATAAAAAAAGAATGACGTAGTTTCAAAATAGCGTATTGGGTTTATAGTAAAGATGTTAATATAAGGGAAATAACTGTATTGACATAAATGTAGTTACTGCCCTTTAATTAAACTGGCGAAGACCTTGTAGATTTATAAATGCACATATTTCTATTTTCCTACTACACAGGTTAAACAGTTTATCTGATAGTTTTATCAAGAATCCTGTAAACGAGCGACATCAGGGGAGAAACTCTTTAAACAGTTGGTATCCCTTTATATTATTAAAAGTGTTTGTTTGTGATTTTGCTTCCTTTTTCTCCAGTATTTCAGTTATATAAACGGCGATCAACGCGCCCAACAATAGTTCCTAGGATCCGCTAAGCAGTTAACGTGTACTTGATACACAGTAAATTTCCCCACATATTTAGAGGTGGAATACTCATGGGTGGAGAACAAAGTTCATAGCCAGTGATCAAATATACATTGGCTGGGCGGTGATTCGAACTCACGACCATTTAAATAGCATACGTGTTACCGACTGAACTAGCCTGGTTATAAAAAATATGAGTGTATGTATGCGATTTTAAAATAAAATATAATCTAAAGAAACGGGTGTGATTTGGGTGAACTATGACATTTTACTCTTAAAGGGGCTTCACAGGGCTAAATAATTTTTATTATGAACTTTGGTGATATCCTTCTAGTCTGCAATGTACTTTCGCATAAACCAGTAAATGTTCAAATTAACATAGTTGAATACATGCATAATGTACAAAAACGTACTGATTTTACTAATAAAATTATCATATCGAAATTGCACGAACCCCATTTTCTTCGGAAGTGGTAAATTCTTTGTATTCCGTACCATCCGTTGTTCGTAGGCAACTTTCAAACTTGCCAGGATAACCGTCCATTGGTACTTCCACCATTAACGTACATGCCCGATCAAGGCGAAGAACACGCACTTCATATACGTCACTGAAACACAACAATGTTACACTTTAACCAAAACATGATATTCAAGTTCAGTTTTAATCGTTACTGAACATGTGGTGTCCCGCCCTTTCAGTCTAGTTATATTATATTTATTGTTAATATGTACTGCACGATTTACAGATGGACCTGTCAATAAGAGTAAAACTGCATATTAGTATACAATCAAACCTGCGTAAGCGGTCACCTATATTAAGCAGCCACTTGTCTTAAGCAGACACATTTAATATGTCCCATTTAATATGTCCCATTTCTATGCTTTCAGAGCAAATTAACCTGTATTAAGCAACAATCTGTCTTAAAAGGCCACTGTTGTTCCTTCCTTTGACTGGCTGCTTAACACACGTTTGACTGTATATGTATAATGAATTGATACAGTCGTACATACATAACCATCAAACGCATATCATAAATTGTAATTCTTATTCGACATGTATATTAATATATATATATATATATATATATATATATATATATATATATATATATATATATATATATATATAGAATAATATAGAATATTAGGTTAATTCCTCTCTCTATATATATATACAAAGCCTATGAGGCTAAAGAACGTAGAGTCTCTGCCGCCGAGCAATTGTTGAGTTTTAATGCCGAACTTACATAGATTATGATACGTTATGATACTATTGGACCAATAATTTTTGCCGCTGGGGTTTTGGGTTTGAGCCAACCTCGATACAAAGACTGTATGTGAACATGTTTACCTGTTGCTTACGAAATGACAGTGGTTCTGTTCAGATTCAGTCTTTCGCAACCAATAAAACTGGGGATATTCCATAGTTAATCTTGACAATGGCGTTAAATAGTGTCCATCCCTTATCAGGTTCTAGAGCGCAATACTTATAAAATACACCATATCACAATTTACTTAGTGCTAATAAATGTCAACTGGAATTCTTTATATAAAGTTTAACTACACGCGATTCTTATTGTGTTTTGTTTTGAAAATTGTTAAGTGGGAGGTCTAACACGCACTCCAGCAACCGGGTTTTTGTTTTCATCTACGCTAAAATCACCAACACGTGGTAATTTATGCACGATGCAAAATAGTGTAGTGGTCCAATAACAACAATCATTGTTTAAGTGCGATGTCTTTGAAATGATTTTAAATCATGGATATGTGTTTCGTTTTCTACACATTACGTCAGTCATGGCTAGACAGTCATCCTTGCAGTAGGGAAGATTTGGATTCGATCCCCGACCGAGTAACACATAATAATAATTACTCTCAAAATCCATGTACACAACAACAATGTATACAACAATTGTTTTCAAACCTGAGAATTTCCTCCAAACCATTTAATGAAATGGCAAGATGTTCAGCATCAGCAGGTGTTCGATGGAAGAAAATTATTGGAGAAACAGGCGTACATGACTGTAGAGTGACCGTTATACCAAGTTTTTCAAATTCTGCGGCCTTCCCGGAACTCACCATCCGTCCTTCATGGCATACTTCACTGTAAAACAAAACCATATTATGTTATAAAAGGCGACTCTTAAGAAATTCGTTATGAACTCGAAACAGTTTGTGAACGCATTGCCTGGTAATCAAAGCGTCCATAAGTACAGAACTGCTAATACATTAGTAAAACCCTTTGTCTATACTTCGGTTCTTAATACTAACGGCGAAAATGCTATTCCGTTTTCCTTCCCAGTATCCCGCAATCCGATTTCATTTATTATTTCAATAGTCATTCACAAACTTATGTAAAAAATAGACAAATTGTAATTATTTTGCATAACATTTTTTGCACATGTTTTACATAAATTTACGTTTCAGAAATGGTATCGTTATACATTTTACGTTTATTTCTTCCTAATAATGACCGTACTATGTATTTTTGGTACATTGAAAGAAGAATGCGGAAGGATTTATCACTAGATACTCAATATATCTACGAAAAATAAAATATACTTTTGATACGACCCAATAACGTACAAAATGGTAACATTGAAGTCCACAATTGTATCGAGCTCATTTGTCCCGTGGTCACTATTGGGAATATAAATCAGCAGAATGGGTGTCTCAATTGTCCCGTGATCACTGTGCGGAATATTAATCACTGTAGCACGTGTCTCATTTGTTCCCTGGTGACGCTGGGGAACATAAATCATTGTAACACGTGTGTCAGTTATACCGTGGTCACTGTGGGGGTACATAAATTATTGTAACACGTGTCTCAGTTGTACCGTGATCACTGTAGAGAATATTTAGCACTGTAACACGTGTCTGATTTTTTCCGTTGTGACGTTGGATAACATAAATCACTGTAGCACGTGTCTCATTTATACCGTGGTTCATGTGGGGAACATAAATCATTGTGTAACACGTGTCTCAATTGTACCACGGTCATTGTGAAGAACATTAAGCACTGTAACACGTGTCTCAATTGTACCGTGGTCACTGTGGGGAACATTTATCATTGTAACACGTGTCACATTTGTACCGTGATCACTGTGGGGGAATATAAATTCCTGTAACACGTGTCTCAATTGTACCGTCATCACTGTGGGGGAACATAAATCACTGTAACACGTATCTCAATTGTTCTGTTGTCAATGTAAAAAAATTAAATCACTGTGACACGTGTCTCATTGTACCGTGGTCTCTGTGGGGGAACATAAATCACTGTAACACGTATCTCAATTGTCCCGTGATCACGGTGGGGTGGGGGGGCATAAATCACTGTAACATGTGTCTCATTTGTACCGTTGTCACTGTGGGGAACATGCGTACCTAAATCTTTACATGAGACCAAGATTGCGATAACAAAATTCAAAGTTGTTAATATATATGCGCGGTAAAGGTTGTGAATGTGATCTTTGGCAAAGGCTGTTAATGAATTTTACTATATCCGTGGTCATAACTGTAATGCATATACCTGTTGTCATGACTACAAATATTATTCGTAAACATGTTTTTAAACATAATAGCAGGGTGCTAAATACTTATATTCGTACAATGTTAATAACTCATTTTCCGTGGCACTGATGACGAACAGCTATTGCTGCGTTTACGTTCGGAAAACTTGTATGTATTAAATAACTGATTGGACGTGCTGTTACTATTACAGAATATGTATATATTGAAATGCAATATAAATAATCATCTGTTCACAGGTGGACAAGGTTGCGATTCTAAAAGTGGTCAAGTTCCTAATTAAATATTTGTTTGGGAAATACAGTTTGCAGAGTTAGAGTGTTCACTTACCGAATTTATACATATATTGACGCATTAATTAAAGGTGCAAAAATGTATTTGTACCCGGTTTTATGTCTTGATGACTTGTTTGCGTGGAATTCTTTGATTCGCCTGGTAACCGATTGCTTAATCAGCCCTTGTAGTTTGTATGTGCTTGGGAACAAGTCGTGCTGAAACAAATAACCCATTTTTTATTCTGTAATACTGTGTTAGATCCGTATTTAACATCTCGGCTTTGATAAACCAAGTATTAGTTTATATTGGTAAATCTATGATGTATGTAAGGGTAGAGTCACAATGTTCGAAACAGTTCAAATTATTAGAATTCGTTTCAGCTCTAGACTTGTTTTTACCTTGATTATATCCCTCGTTTCTCCAAAAGTATTTACCAAATATCTATTGTCTTAGTCATCGAATAATATGGTTTTTTTTACTGTTGTACTATAGTGAACTATTGCTACACAAATACAATGAAATAAGTTAACTAAACACTGCAGTTTAACAAAATAAAAAAGGTAAGCTACATTCAAACAACTTATTTAGTATCCACGAAACACATATACTCATATCTTCATCTAAACCTTTGATTAACAAATTAGAAAATATACAGAAGGCAGGAGGCTCCACTGCCAATAAAGATTAATACATATTAAACTAACATATGTACAATTTCTCTTAGCTCCAACAGTTTATCTTTAATAACCACTGACCAATCAGTCATACTTTCTGTATTTATGAGATATATTCGCATGTGTGTACCTTGTCTTTTATGTTGGGATTGCATCCACACATTAGTAGATATTCCATGGCCTCCCCTTGCCCTGTATCTCCGGCTAAATGTAATGGTGTTTTTAAATCCTGCAAAAAAATAAATATTGACAAATGGTTTTACCATATAATATTGTATAAAAGAAATGAAATTGGATTTAGAATGTTTTTTGAATAATCTAAATGTGCAAATAATCTGGGATGTTCACTATATTCAATGATAATATATCATATATAATTGGTTAAAAACATATTTCACGGGTATAATATTCCAAGCAGTTAATATAAGGACAAAAACCATAAAGTTTCATAATGTTATACTATTGGAATCGCATTTCGCATGCCATGTTATTTTCTTAATTCAATTAAATGTATATCAAAATAAACTATTGAGAATTGTGCATAAAATGCAATATTTTGTAAACTGATGTATATAAATTTGTTGCAGGTACAAATATTGAAGACAGAATAACAACTATGGAGGCTATGCCGGATAATAATGTATACAATTTTGTTGCAGGTACAAATATTTAAGAACAGAACAGAACAGAACATAATATATTTTTATAAGATAAAAAGTATAAGATAACTTTAGATAAGATAACTTTAGTGGCTCCGTCGGAGTCGTACTTATATTAAACTTTTTGTTTTAATCACCCTTCTTACAGCTGTCTACAAACAATCTACACAAATAAAAAGCATACAAACAAGTCACTGACAATTGAGTGGTAGAAGTCTGAAAGAAACACGTCAGTTATAGTATCATCTGTTAAAGACTTACAATACTTTATACTTTTCAATCTACTGATTTTTTTTTGTAATTAAACTGATATTTCCCATTTAATTCAAATAAATGTTTTTTTCTCATTTTTATGATCCATATAAACGTTACATGGCAACGTTCAAAGGTTCACGAACTGACACAATGCAGAGTTTATGTTATCATGAGACAAGGGGAAAATAACTACGAACGTCATTATCGTATAATTAGCAAAATAAAAAGCGACAATATCTATAAAAACCTTGTTCTGTTTATCCATGTTGCAGCAAAGCGAACCGAGTTGAACGATGGTCTCATGGCAACCACGTGCAGCAGCAATGTGAACAGCGGTATTACCGTTCTACAGCAGCATAAATACATAAACATTATATAAAAAGATAAGTAGTTGAACGATGGTCTCGTGGCAACCACGTGCAGCAGCAATGTGAACAGCGGTATTACCGTTCTACAGCAGCATAAATACATAAACATTATATAAAAAGATAAGTAGTTGAACGATGGTCTCGTGGCAACCACGTGCAGCAGCAATGTGAACAGCGGTATTACCGTTCTACAGCAGCATAAATACATAAACATTATATAAAAAGATAAGTAGTTGAACGATGGTGTCGTGGCAACCACGTGCAGCAGCAATGTGAACAGCGGTATTACCGTTCTACAGCAGCATATATACATATACATTATATAACAAGATTAGTAGATGAACGATGGTGTCGTGGCAACCACGTGCAGCAGCAATGTGAACAGCGTTATTACCGTCCTATAGCAACATATATACATATACATTATATAAAAAGGTTAGTAGTTGAACGATGGTCTCGTGGCAGCCACGTGCAGCAGCAATATGAATAACGGTACTACCGTCCTATAGCAGCATATGTACATATACATTATATAATAAGATTAGTAGATGAACGATGGTCTCGTGGCGGCCACGTGCAGCAGCAATATGAATAACGGTACTACCGTCCTATAGCAGCATATGTACATATACATTATATAACAAGATTATTAGTTGAACGATGGTGTCGTGGCAGCCACGTCCTGCAGCAACGTGAACAGCGTTATTACTGTTCTACAGTAGCATATATACATATACATTATATAACAAGATTAGTAGATGAACGATGGTGTCGTGGCAACCACGTGCAGCAGCAATGTGAACAGCGTTATTACCGTCCTATAGCAACATATATACATATACATTATATAAAAAGGTTAGTAGTTGAACGATGGTCTCGTGGCAGCCACGTGCAGCAGCAATATGAATAACGGTACTACCGTCCTATAGCAGCATATGTACATATACATTATATAATAAGATTAGTAGATGAACGATGGTCTCGTGGCGGCCACGTGCAGCAGCAATATGAATAACGGTACTACCGTCCTATAGCAGCATATGTACATATACATTATATAACAAGATTATTAGTTGAACGATGGTGTCGTAGCAGCCACGTGCTGCAGCAACGTGAACAGCGTTATTACTGTTCTACAGTAGCATATATACATATACATTATATAAGAAGATTATTAGTTGAACGATAGTCTCGTGGCAACCACGTGCAGCAGCAATGTGAACAGCGGTATAACCGTTCTACAGCAGCATATATACATATACATTATATAACAAGATAAGTAGTTTAACGATGGTCTCGTGGCAACCACGTGCAGCAGCAATGTGAACAGCGGTATAACCGTTCTACAGCAGCATAAATACATAAACATTATATAACAAGATTAGTAGTTGAACGATGGTGTCGTGGCAGCCACGTGCAGCAGCAATGTGAACAGCGGTATTACCGTTCTACAGCAGCATATATACATATACTTTATATAACAAGATTAGTAGTTGAACGATAGTCTCATGGCAATCACGTACAGCAGCAATGTTAACAGTGGTATTACCGTTCTACAGCAGCATATATTTCATATACATTATATAACAAGATAAGTAGTTGAACGATGGTCTCGTGGCAACCACGTGCAGCAACAATGTGAACAGCGGTATTACCGTTCTACAGCAGCATATATACATACACATTATATAACAAGATTAGTAATTGAACGATAGTCTCGTGGCAACCACATGCAGCAGCAATGTGAACAGCGGTAGTACCGTCCTACAGTAGCATATATACATATACATTATATAACAAGATTAGTAATTGAACGATGGTCGCGTGGCAACCACATGCAGCAGCAATGTGAACAGCGGTAGTACCGTCCTACAGTAGCATATATACATATATATTATATAACAAGATTAGTAATTGAACGATGGTTGCGTGGCAACCACATGCAGCAGCAATGTGAACAGCGGTAGTACCGTCCTACAGTAGCATATATACATATACATTATATAACAAGATTAGCAATTGAACGATGGTCTTGTGGCAACCACGTGCAGCAGCAATGTGAACAGCGGTATTACCGTCTTACTGCAGCATATATACATATACATTATATAACAAGATTAGTAGTTGAACGATGGTCCTGTGGCAACCACGAGCAGCAACAATGTGAATAGCAGTACTACCGTCCTACAGTAACATATATTCATATACATTATATAACAAGATTAGTTGAACGACAGTCTTGTGGCAGCCATGTGCAGCAACAATGTGAACAGCGGTATAACCGTCTTACAGTAACATATATACATATACACTATATAACAAGATTAGTAGTTGAACGATTGTCTTGCGGTAAACATGCGCAGCAACAATGTGAACAGCGGTATTACCGTCCTCCTGCAGCATATATACATATACATTATGTGACAAGATTAGTAGTTGAAAGAAGTACTAAGTGATAAATAGGTTCAATGTAATGCAAATTTTTTGTTCATTTGAGCCTAGCTAGGTCCAAGGTCGGTGTGAAATTTAGTTTGTCAGTTGCTTGTCGGAAGGAACCTTGCTTAAGTCTTCCACTACAGATAAAATCATAAGTCTTATTTCACTGTTATATATCAAACATCCATTTAAACCCACTTCTTAACTATTTTTTTATAAACGCAACCGATCGTTTGATGCGAATGCGTTTTGTTTTTAATTGTGCGCATGTGTGTGTATGTGTGCGTGGTTTTAAAACGTGTTTTTAACACGGTGTCAAAAATAGTGTTTATGTGCAGTGAACGATCGGATAATATTGCACACGCATCCAAATATAAATTATAACACAAACAAGATGTAATACATCATCGATCTTCTAGGTAAAATACTTGTATTGAGCATCATACATATATAAAATCATATAATATTAATCATAAGTAAAATTGATAATTGCCAATTATGAAAGTTAATTAAGTTGATACTGCTAATTATATCGATGCCACAAGTCACTCATTCTTTCATGATGACCTTTGCATAGAAATGAAAGGTCAGAAAAGCAAAGATCGCAAGGGAAACGTCAAGTTTTTGTTACACAGAATATATAGTTCCAAAATTGGTATAATTTAAATTTAAGTCCAGTCATACTCAGGTCATTGGTCACTTCGAATATAATATGTTTGTAAATAAATGGACTAGTGGTCTTTGTCTAGAATGTGTAGGGGGATGCTGTTACTTTGAGTATGGAAATAGACAAGTGATCTGTGACGTGTATTACATTATTGTTAGTAAATACAAATTGTATTGATAATCCACAATTCACTTTAATTTCCTGTTAACTAGCTTAACCTTTAATTGCCATGCATTACACTTTATATTTGAGGAAAAAGACATGAAAATGTATTTGTTGTTTAGAATACAGCGAAGTATAACAGATGATACATTGTAAATATACCTCGTCGGTGGCATGAACATCCGCTTTCAGTTGAACAAGTTCTACTATCGTGTCTATCATGCCCTTTTCACATGCAAAGTGCAACGGGGTTCGACCGTTCTGAAAGTGTGAGAATTAGTATCATTCATTTATGTTCACTTTTATAATTGTGTTTGGCAAAGTTAAAGAAATACGAATGTATTAAAAGTAGCAACTGGTATAGAAATTATTGTTATTATTATTTAAACTATTCTTTTCATTATTATCATCATTATTATTATTATTGTTATTATTATTTTTTTTATTTTATTTTTTTTTATTATTATTATTATTATTATTATTATTATTTATATCATTATCATCATAATTATTATTATAAAAAGAGGTTAGAAATCGTTTATAGCTCGCAAATTTTCATAATGCTTTGAATGCATTTATTTTTTATACAATTAAACAGCCTAAAAATATTTTGGTTGGCTTTGAATATTTATTTTCTTATTGCCAATACAAAACATACTACTTTTGGTTACAAGCATGGATATGATGGATGGGTAAAAAAAAATATGCCATTGAAATGATTTAGAGGAATGCAAAATACTGAAAGCATGTTATTATTTTTTAGAAATTGGAGCTACTTTACTATATAATAAATAATAACTCAAGAGGCAATAAGGATACATGCTAGTGTGATTAAGGTCTTCAAATACAAAGATGGCTGTAGTTGTTGAAGGTTGTTTTGACGATAGTTGAAATATGTAAAACGGTTAAGCTGGATTAAGTTCGAGTTTCTTGTAAGTGGTAATTTGATTATTCGAGTACCTGTCGTAACGCAATTATACTAAAAATATTCGGAACGCAGCTATGATTATTTGTCTTTACTTTTTGGATTTACATTATTCAGATGTACACGAAAACAGAAGTTATGACACATTAAGTATGGATAACAATTTGGCATTCAGTAACGTGTATAGTACCTTTTGTGGGGGTAATATTCTAGCATGTGACATGTTCGTAAAAATGCCCGACGTTATCATGCGTCTACAAAGACCTTGGCTTAAAACGTATGTCAAATGTTACGCTTAAACTGATATACGAAAATAGATATAAAAGAGAAACATACATTGTCCTTGCAGTTGATTTCTACAGCTCTGTTTTGTCCTGTAATCTCTGGCAAGAGCAGATAATGTCCTTCTTGAGCGGCATAATGGAGGGGTTGTCGGCCTTCCTAAAGATCACACTTTGTTGATGAATATCATTACTACGATTGTAATTTTGTCAGTATTAAAGGGTGTATACTAGCATTTAATTCTCGGTACGATATCGTAAATGAATATTACAAATACAAAAATATATATATATAATACTTACATATTTGTGAATGTAAAGTATATAATTATATATTGCCGCTTTATTATATGCGTCTGTTTTCAGAAGTCAAATCATTTGATTTGTTAACTTTCCTATTTTGAACGAACTGCATTTGGTATTCTGATCAATCGTCGTAAACAGACACGATGTAAGTAATTGTGTACAACTGCATAATTTACTGCTGGTGTAAACACTTACACTCAGATAATAGTCAAACCTTTTAAATAAACTATATTTACAAATGTATATATAAAGTTAAACAGCCAAAGAAGTATGGAGAAAAATTGTCAACAATTGAACGGAAACAAAGTCAGATATCAATATAATGGTTCGAACGTTTTCATCTGTGCACACATATTACATAATAACATTAGTTCATTTGTTATTACGTATTTTGATTATATTCTGGTGTAAGAAAAAACGCAAGGAAATCTACCATGTCAAATAATAGTTCGTTCTTTGTTTCCATTCAATTATTGACATGTTACTCGAAGTCCATTTTTCAGTTATTGTTTGTGACAATTGCCTGTGTATGTGTAGCATTTTTTTATTTCAATTGTCAAGTGCGTGTTCGGATACTTTTTGAAATGCGAAGCTGTGTTCGAAGTATTTACAGAGATAAATGTAAATATTCCGCAATACTTTTGTGTCGTCAATAAAAATAATATATTGATACGTGCTCAAATATGGTTAATTATGGTTAATTATAGTATTATTTTCTATGTTGTTTATTTATCAAAATATTCACGCTTCTCCAGTAAACTTAATAAAACAAAGAAGTCGGAAGTCAGTTGCATCATAGCTATCAGTAGTGAATGCGTGCACATATATGATAGTATGTGAATATAAATAATACAACAATGTTGTTTATATGTATTGTATGACATCCACCACTCAACTCAACTCACGTTATCTGTCTCCGTGATGACAGCTCCATACTTGAGAAGAAATCGTATAGACCGTAAACTGCCCGTATGTGCAGCATAATGAAGGGGCGTTCTCCCAAGCTTTAATCAAACAAATAAATCAAAATATTATATCATAATTTCATCATGATTCGGATGTTTATACATCTTACAACATATTTTAGATTCGTAAATATCATTTTGAATTACATATGAAACGCATATCAACAAAACTTAGTTTGCTCTATATATAGAGAGAGACAGTAACAAATGAATAACATTTAGCAAAGGATCAAACTATATTCTTGTAGTAGTATCAGTGGTTTTGCACAGATCGTTCTAAACCTGTTTCGTCCAATATCAGTATTAAATTCGCTAAAACCATTGGTATCTGCATATTATATATCTGCTGTAGATATAAATGTGTTTGTATGTGCTACCTTGTCTTTGCAGTTTCTGTCTGCTCCCATGGTTATCAGGGTTTGTAGCCACTCAACCATGTCATATAAAACAGCTAAATGAAACACCGTCTCGCCACTCTGTATAGAATATATATCGTATTTACATAAGAAAACTATTTGTGTACTCATATAACAGAAAACAGTTGGCCCAAATGGACCTAAATCGATTATCTGATTTAACTTGGTTTCCTGAGACTGTTCGACATTTTTCAACACCCTGACACAAAAACACAACACACTTTTGGTATATGATCAACACACACACATATATATTTATATTTATATATATATATACAAAAAAAAACAAGAAAAAATAATTTGTTGGTTTCAGAGATGTCGTTTAAAGTTCCAAAACTCGAACTGGTCTTGGTGACCATTTTTGATTGCCGGTGGTGGCACAAAACACTTACACTGAAACCTAGCACTCATAATTTCATTGTCAACGTAAATTTATAGCCATGGTGATAGATGTCAACAAATACGCTGCATGTTTAATATAAAATTCATAATGTCAAACTGTTTTAAGATTTCCCTATATATGTATAAGTTTATATGAAATTTGGCAGAGCCCGGGCGACCGTTTGGTTTAACGCTCGAACGCAACAATCTCAATGTTGACAGAGATTCATCAGGGCATTTGGTTAATAGGGGTAAACATTTAACAAAATCTAGTGAAAATTCTAGTGGATCAGTGGTTTTAGACGGGATGGTTAAAGTGTCAAAATCTAAAACTAATCGGGCCCTGGGTGCCATCTGAGGTAACTAATACCATCAACAACTACAACAGTCGTTATGTAATTGAAAACTTACGTCATTTCCAAGGTTTACATCAGCACCACAAGTTATAAGATGCTTGAACACATCTTGATGACCATACAAAAGCGACAGATGAATCGGCGTCATTCCAACCTTAAAAAGAATAATAGTAAGTGTACTTATGGTTGCAGATTTTAATACCACCTGTCTCTAACTATCATAAAACAAGACAATATGCGTATTTCAAGATATATTTTAATTATTGACACAGCCAGCACAACAATACACATGACACCTTACATAATAAATAGTTTAAAATCTATATAGAACCCAAGAAGATGTTTAAATAGAGGCAAACGTCTTGGGACGGTAAGAAGAAAATCTCCACTGGAGAACTGGCTTAGGCCGCGCGTTCAACCTTGCCCCTTGTCTTGTAACACATTATTAAACAAGACAGAAACAACTGGTGCTTTACGCAGATGTGTTCTTTGTAGAAGCCATGGCAGAGTAAAAGTAATGACAATTAGATGTACGACAAGACGACAAAGACGAAGATAAGATATGATACAGGAAACCGTAATAGGGGGATAAGTGGGATCTGGAATCTGGAAGAATAAAGTACCTTAGCTAGCAAAGATGAGCCACTGTCAACTTGGCGATTATTTAGTATATATTTCTTTTTTCTATTTTAAAATACATAACCAAATATCCAAGTGGAAGAATGTTAAGATGAAATCATATTTGTTTCAATCACTCTAGCTAGCAATAATAAATACAATTCTCATGAAAAATTAATCAAAATGTTTGTAACTGACACTATGTACGAATGTTTCACTGTAAAGTTTTACCTTAATTTTCCAGTAGTCCTCTTTTTCAACGTCGGAGGGTGGCCATTCAGTGTTGCAGATCTTGAAAGTGACGTGTTTCCTTCTAAAGTCCTGCGTGGAGAAATAAAATGTTTGGGGTGAAAGGAGTTAACTCATATATTACTCGTCCGTAATGTAAATGTCAATTCAAAAATGATAAATGTACAACAGTTTGATACAGCCACCAAATAATAGGTATTATATTAATCCATTAATCAATCAATGGATACCATCTGCAAAATGATGACAGCTTGTCCCTCGAATGTTTTTATTGACTATTACGATAATTAGTTAGGGGCATTTTTTATTTTCATAATTACTGATTACTAGTATATAAAAATCCATATTATTTCCAGTTTTCTAACTCTCATCTGAACCTTAGTTTGGACGAAACTCATAAACATATTTAAGGTATCGTATCCACGTAAAAATGTGAGTATACAAGGACTGTATTAAAATCAGTATCAATTGTTTGTATGAGAATGGTATAAGTTTGATTTATTTAATTATAATATGTGATATAATTGTTTATATATTATAAGTCTGATAAACAAGTCAAACCGGCCACAAGTCAAATCGGACCCCAAAGCCATATTTTATGGTAAAACGGGACATTTTGTCGGTCCATATCCGGCCTCAATATTGGTTAATCTGATCACTGAAAAAGTTAAACTGGCCATAAAACGTTTAAAACAGAAAACAAAAATACAAAACATGGAATAATTGTCTGTTTTGCATTTATTAAAATATATAATAACATCCAATCATTTAAGTACTCTGTTAATTAAATTTTGTTAGTTTAAATTAGTTTATGACATGTAACCTTTGACTGAAAATTGAGGTTAGCACCAAGGTCATTCAGAAGATCCACCTGGCCGCCATCTCCATTCATGGTTGCAACGTGTAGAGCAGATATGCCTTCCTGAATGTAAACGTTTTGGTTATAGATACGTGTATGTTTTAATAATATTTATTTATATATTTACAGGTTTAAATCCTAGGGAGCATGAACAACGGAAGATAAGTTGAAAAGTTTAGTACGAAGGGTGCGCCCGTGCCGTACAAGCTTCCCAGGCTCGCGACATTCGGGTAACAGAAAAATCATGCCGGCATATGATAGGAAAATATTTATGAAAATGATTTGATGAACTATCAACATAATTAATAATTTATTATAAGTTAACAAACACTTGCAGAATAGTATTTGTGAACAACCAGACATAAATGTATAGACCCTACAACGGCGAGAGTGCCTAGCTACAATGCAAACCATAGACACAATATCAATGCCTCTACCAACCCAAATAGAATTGGCGTCAGCCATGACTTATGTACTTCTGTCTTACATGCAACACATCTGGAATTGACTGACACTTTACATGAAATGATAGCTTTATATGAGTAGGATCCAGTTAAGAATTCACGAATACTCACACGCTTTGTAAAGGACATGCATAGAAACCTGTTGGATCACGAAGATACAATGAAATATTTATATAAAGGAGATACTTGAAATGACAACCACGAAATTTCCGATTTTGAAATCATTTCAGATGCACGTTCACAATGTAGATATATATGTGGAGGAAATTATTTGTGAACAACCAAATATAAATGTACAGACTAAATTACGGCGATCGCACCTAGCTAAAATGCAAACCAAAGATACAAGACCATACCGTTAACTCATTTGAGCTGGTGCCAACATTTCCGTTTACATTCAATCCTGTTTATGAATCATTTGGATGGAACCACTTTCCGTTTACACGTAATTTTACAAAGATCCTTACTATCGCCATAATTCATTACCTTTCCAGTTTCTAAATTTTAGTTTTAAAAACAAAAACGACCATACCTTATTTTTTGCATTTAAATCGACACCAATGCGGTTAAGATGTTTCAGCACCTCTGACTGTTTTTCCTTACTAGCCAAATGAACACACGTTTCTCCGTCCTGAATATGAGGCGATAATAGTAAATACACTGTAAAACTAGTAACAATATTATCTTTGTCGACCTTTCAAAATATTTAAGTCAATCGGTTCAATTAGGAGTGATAATTTATGTTTCTGATATCTGCTCTGTGGAACTATTTGTGCTCTATTTAGGACGAGCATTGACTCTTTGTTTTATTGCACTTTTAATTTTAAGATTGTATTTCTTTTCCGTGGTCGAGTGATCTAATGCACCGTTTCAAGATCACTAGCCTCTCACTGCTAAGTTCGTAGGTTCGAGTCCAGCTCGCTCCAAAAATATTAAGTGAGAAAAATTGCTAGTCGCTTGAGGAAGGACGATGTTTTTTCTCAGATTCATTCTGAAATTTTTCTCTACCAATAAAACTGGATATGTCATGTATAACCTGAATTATGTTGAAAATTGCGTTAAGCCCCATTAAAAACACACCAAAATCCTATTTTTATTGTATAGTTATACCAAGAAAAAGAACCAATCTCATGTTTTAATTGCTTTTGCTCGCCATACAAAACCCGAAAGTTATTACCTGATTTTGAAGATAGCAATTTGCCTTCAGCTCCATCATTGTTGTGATTCCTTGAAGTTTTTCTTCTTCGACCATGATGTGAAGCATTCCTTCTCCGTCCTATATGTAATAGATAAAACATGTATGTTTGTTCTGTGTACGATGATATATATTTGCAATATATCGATAACTGTATCGCATCTTCAAATAATAATATGTTTTCCTTGTGTTTTATTCTTGCATACTGTACTGTATTAATTTGAAATTTTTGTTAAGCCATTTATAAAAGCCGTTATCATAATTGTAGGTAGTGATGATACATTAATTGACTTATCCGGAATTGGAGCATAATTACATGATAGGATATGTTGAGAGAGATTTAAAATGTGGAATAATATGGGGATAAACAGCTGTGATTTCAGTTAGGTTATGTTTCCCTTTTTCATTTTCTCACATGGCTCCCACAGCGCCTCATTTCTAAATATATCATCCTTTGGAGACGAGCCCGTTTACATTGACAGTTATGCGTAAGTGTATGTGGCATATCTCACAAACTTGTGTACGTCGATAACAATTTGAAACTATATCCGCAAAAGTGAATTCTGATATATAATGTTGTAAGATTATCATATTAAAAATCATAACAAAATCCATATTTGTATTTGTTGACAATGGAATGAAGCATTATTGCATATAACGTACCTTGTTCAGTTTGTTGACCTCGGCTCCATAACGGATCAGGTACTTGGCGGTGATTAGGTCATCATTAAGAGCGGCATAGTACAACGGGAAAAGACCAGCCTAAAGTACACGATATAAAACTGATATGATATCCTTTCACCCTTTATAGTTTACTAATATAATATAATATTAATAAAGCTCATTAGCACAAACAACGATGACATATAAACGTAACATAAAATTGGATTATAGTGCAACCAATTTTATTTCTAAAATATTATTTTGTATATGTATTTGTAGGAGCTGACTTAAATAAACCTGTTATAATCTTACAAAACAAGATGTATTTTGTTGATATTACCGCTAATATAACAATGAAGTATGCTTTCGGGGCGTTTACATTTGATGACACCTATGCAGATGTGGAGAACACATCTATGCTATTTGCATTGACATACTTAAGAAATATACGACACCTCCAACGTGAGTCTCGGAATACACTGGTGGACCGCGAACGTGTTTCGGAAATATATATTGAATTCTTCGTAGTTAATTGAGTACTCTTATTACGTATTCCAGGTTTTCCATTAATTAGCGACAAGACTCTTTTAAAGTAATAACGACATCTGGAAACTTACCTTATTTTCAATATTACAGTCCGCTCCTAATCTGCCTAGAAGATCAACAACCTTCACTTTCCGGTCCTTTGCTGCCATGTGAATGACGGTTAGACCTTTCTATTTAATGATAAAAATTATCAATTTATAACCGTACTTTTTCTAACACTAAACACTAAGACAGGTTTGGCAGAGCTCTGTGCCTTTTATTTGTATTATGCTGATTTGTGAAGCTATATAAATGTCTATATGATGATTATAAACAAATATCTTTGGTTTACAGAGTATCAATAATTGATACATGCAAAATTAGGAGCTCCAGTCATTTTAATATTTAGATTTGGCAAATATGTGTATATCATCTCTGTGATATATAACCCTCCAAAAAAAGAATAAATTTTATCCCTGTTATATAATACTTCCTTCGTCATAGTGGAGAATCAGTCGGTAAAAATTCGACAATCTTAGATATATCTATAGAGCACAAATAAAATGTGATTTCAGATACTTATGCCAACTATATAGCGTGTGTACAACCTCGGCAAATGGCGCCCATTCAGTGATATTGCAACCTTTTAAGATTCACCGGCTTTTAATTTTTTAATTTTTCAACTTTCCCAATAGTTTATTTTAATAACTTTTTTTAAACTCGTGATCCCCTACCTGACTGACAAGGGATTTGTATTACATGACAGAGACATTTCAGAATCATCTATTTATAGAATAACGAATATTCAAAACTATATATATATAAACATTTGTAAAATTCTGATTAAAGGTTATAGGAAGCAAGTCTTAGAGACTTCAAAATTGAAGCATATCTCTTCACTCACGGGTAATTAGTTTCTGTAGTATTCTGTAGTACCTGGGGAACGGAAGAAAACAAGTCAATCGAAATAAGCAAAAACCAACCCTGTCTTATCCTTTGTTTTAGATATACTCATTGAAGGTTTAGTATATTTGGCTATATTAGTTTTTTTGGATACAACCTGCTAATGGACGACGATTGATCATGTACGTTAATGCAGTATAACAGACGTCATAAGACGGACGTCATTTAAAGATTCTTTAATAAAATCATTGTTGTAGTTTTCCAAAGCAAAACATGCTGAAATGCAGCTGTCAGTTAAATATATTATTGTTCATAAAACTGTCAATTTGAGTATATTAAACTGTGATTTCTTTATTGCAAACATTCTTTATTATATAAAATGGAGTACTTGCTTTTCTAGGAGCGTTTATATCAGCACCGAGTTCTATCAGTTTCTGTATAGCCTGTAATTGGTCAGCAACGGCAGCGTAATGTAAAGGTCGATTGCCATCCTGAAAAAAAGACGAAGTGATGAAATGGATTTATTCTACCAAATGTATTTGTATATATTCACAGCAGGCTAATCGATGAAAACAGTTTTAGACATTTTGATTGTAGAAGTTGGTTAGTAAAACTGAAGTCAGTTAACACAATGAGGCCATTATTAAGTATTCTCACAAGTCAAAATTCAAGGATTTAGTAAGGAAACGAAATACAGCTCAGACATTAAAGGTCTCACTACATAACTGCATTTTGTTCTTTGTTCTATATAAAATAAGGTTTGGGATTCCAATGGTAAAAAAGAATTCCACAAAGCATTTTTTAACATGGCAGGAATGTATACCCACATAAAAATGCACAATTACAGGCAGGTTGATCAGCTTGTTGTTGTTTTTAAAGAGACCCTGAGATTTTTTGAAAAAAGAAGTCCTCAAATACCCATTGATACATGCATTTGTTGAAATCTTATAAAATCATTTTTAACACCAGTGATGTCTTATTGCAGTCTATGCTATGCCAACGTTTTGATATATTTCATAACCAAAGTACATAGCCCTTTTTTAAGCGTAAGAATCATGTTACCGTGGGGAAAACGGTAACTGTGTAGTGAAATGTATATGTAAATAACAGACAGAAAACAGTGACAATCAAAGGACACAACCACCCCTAATTTAACACAACAGACGCTACATTGTCTCCTTTGAATGGCTGTAACTGATACACGTAGTTAATGAACAAGTGATAACGTTGCATACAAGTATAGCGTCTCTACAAACCTTATCCTTGGCATTCAAATCTGCCTTTCCATTTTTCAACACTTTTATGACATCACAGCATCCATGTTCGGCGGCAATATGAATCGACTGCTTTTGTTTCTAAAATTAGCAATTGTATAGCTAGTAATCATTATTATTTTTATTGTCCATTGATAATGACTTTATACATGTCCGAAATTTACAATTTATTTGAACAGAAAATGTGATTGTCATTTAAAATTATTTGAAAAAGAAATTTAAAGTGTGAACGAAATATACGGAATACAAGTATATTATTTGAATTACACACAGTTGGGTCATTAATGTGTGTGATAGCTTTTAACCATATGCATTAGGTCATTTGTGTATATGATAGATGTATATTATACACAGTAAGGACGTACGTCTGAGACATCAGTCTCACAAATTTTATCTAAACTTCAGTAATATATATACATATTGCACCACTTGCCAACTTATTGAATGAAACGTCTCCTTAAAACCTGTTAAATCGCCTATCGATACATAACACCATTTTTTTATTGGTAGATAACGGTTATATATAAACATATTAGAAACCAAAAATGAAATACTCCATTTGTACATGTTGGTTTGACAGGCTCCGATGGTTACTAAGCGTAGTCGTATTTTGATTGGCTTATCGATAGCAAGACATTTGGACTGAATTATTGTTTGACGTAACTCTATTTCCCACTAAAATGGAAACAGCATATGAGTATTGCAACTTGGGCAATGATATTACCAAGTTATGTATGATAAATGTTAAGGAAGGTGCCAATTCTGTGCTATATGTTTTTTATACTATAATGAATTGATCAGTCAGTTTCTGAGTTGAATATGATTGCGTTTATCAATATAAGAAACGTGGCCTGGCTTCCGCCTATAATTCATGTGGAACATATCAAATATATTGTATTGCAACAGGTATGTGACACAAATTAACCATATGTGATATGGTTCTTATTAAACAAAGCCAGGGTATTCTTTTTCTCATATACTTTGGTGGTTACTATCAACAATATTGAGCTTCAGTCAGGGTACCCCCTGGCCAGGAGGGTCTAATGCGCTGTCAGATCCATTTCATTAGGTGATAGCGCCTTAAACCGGCTTTCATCTCTCATGTTGAGAATATTTTCAGCTACCAATAAAATGGATATGCCATAAATAACCTGCCATATATTGAAACTGATGTTAAACACCATTCAGAAAACAAGGTTTAACCAATATGTTTGAAGAATTTCATAAACCATATTTTTTATTATTTTTATATTTCTAAATAGATTTGCACATAAGTACGTATTATGAAGCTTATTTTTAAAGTGGTTAAGATAAGTATAAATGTTCTAACAATTGTTTTGAAATTACGTTACAATTCGTATGTCTCAATGAGCATGGTGTGGATACTCAGTTTTTGATTGGGTAGCGGTAACTATACTCATATGTAAAAATCAGGTACTTTGTACCCTGGTCATGTGTTCTGATGTACCGTTGCAACTTTCTTGCTTATTGTCGCTTTACTTGTATTTAGTTTAAATATAAATAATGTAATCAAAGAAAGTGTAGAAGTCTCTGGAGCAGTGATAACTGCAATAACGTTCATTGTTTGGCATATTTGCATATGATTGCAATATATATCCTTAACAAAAAACGTCGTCCCATATATCTTACAGTGTTTTCAGACTGGCTTTAAAGTTCATCCAAACAAACAATACATATGTATATATACCGTATGAGTAATCGCTTTATCGGTCCCTGATTTCAGCAACTGTTTCACCGATTGCCAATATCCAAATTTGGATGCTACATGTATGGCACATTCATTTTCCTGAAATATGAATCAGTGAATAAATCACCTTTCTCTCACCATACACACCACACAAACCGTAGTTCTTTTGTATAAAGTAGTGACATATTGCAAAAGGGTATCTTTCCTTAACATGCTTTAATTGAACCTTGATCAAGCTGTTAAAAATAGACGATACTTATATTTCCTTGGCGGTAAAACGTATAGAAGAGAGCTTATGTCTTCACATAGCCAGCATAGGGTATACAATGTACGGTTATCACATAAGGTATACAATGTACGGTTATCACATAGGGTTTACAATGTACGGTTATCACATAAGGTATACAATGTACGGTTATCACATAGGGTATACAATGTACGGTTATCACATAGGGTATACAATGTACGGTTATCACATAGGGTATACAATGTACGGTTATCACATAGGGTATACAATGTACGGTTATCACATAGGGTATACAATGTACGGTTATCACATAAGGTATACAATGTACGGGTATCACATAGGGTATACAATGTACGGTTATCACATAAGGTATACAATGTACGGTTATCACATAGGGTATACAATGTACGGCGTCGTAGTGTGTCAGTTCTAAGCGACACTAAAACGAGTGCTGAACACATTTTATGTCCTTGAAATTCTAAGCATATATATTTTTTATTATTTTCTTTACGTTTAGTTAATAGGTATACGGTGTTTCATATATACACACAATATATGTATAATTTACTACGTACATAATAGTTGTCAGACAGTACACACAGCTAACTATAGCACACTTGTCAAAATTTATATTATATTATGCAATATTTTAAGTTGAAATAGAATTTGTACAAAATGTTTAAGACATAACGAGTATTTATATATCTTATATTTTTCTAGCAGAGACGTAACGAGTAAACACCACTCTATTTTAAGAGGCTAAAGTCACCATTACAACGTCAACTTACATTATTTCTTGCATGTAGGTCAGCTTGAAGTTCAGATAGAGTGACAATTGAGTTTATTTTCACTGCTCTACAGGCATGGTGTAAGGGAGTTTCTCCAAGCTGAATAAATATAGTATATATTTAACATAATTATTTCAAGCATCATAAATAACATTGTTATGAAAATATCATTACAAGATAATTATATCTCCAGATACCATTATATAAAACAAACACGGTCGCCAAGATATTTTGTACCTTACTATCATATATATATATATATATATATATATATGGAGATAATTACTTGTGAAAAACCAAGACATAAATGTACATACCAGACTACGGCGAGTGCGTCTAGCTAAAATGCAAACCATAGATACAATACCAAGGCCTCTGCCAAACCAATAAATTTGGTGTCGACCATGACTATATACTATGGAATTACATGCAACACATCTGGACAGAGTAGACAAATTTACATACATGAAGTGATAGCTTTATATGAGTAGGATCCAGTTAAGGATTCATGACTACTCACATTCTATATAAAGGACAGATTTATAAACCCGTTGGATCATATAGATACAGTGAATTCATATATATTTAATTTCATAAAGGGAGATAATTAAATTCACAACAACGGAATTAACGACTTTTCGGATCTTTTCAGATGCTCATTCACAATGCATGATATATATATTGAGATAATTACTTGTGAAAAAACAAGACATAAATGTACATACCAGACTACGGCGAGTGCGCCTAGCTACAATGCAAACCATAGCTACAATATAGTCGAACCTGTCTTAAGCAGTCAGTCGAAGAAAGGAGCAAAAGTGGCATTTTAAGACAGGTTATTGTTCAATGCGGGTTAATTTTACTCTGAAGGCATAAACATGGGAAAAACCATTGTGGCTGCTTATGAAAAGACGCGGTTAAATAGATGTGACCGCATATGTCATGTATATAAAGCGCATAGGCAGAAGGGAACCGAGCTTCTTGGTCTCATTTTCTCATCGTCTCATTTCCACAGGTCTCACTTTCTCATCGTTAAATTTTGTCATTATTTTCTTATGGTCTCATTTCTTGAAGTCTAATATTCTCATGGTCTCATATTCTCATTTACTTATGGTCAAATTATATAAACATTTTACTTTTACCGTTAATATAATTTCAAATATGTACGATGTTCTAGCAATTTATGGCGATGTTCTAGCAATTTATCAGATTAAAATTAATAATAATTTGCGAAAGTTAGAGTATAATAAGCTGTTTGTACTCGTTTACAAAGCTTCGGTTCCTTCTGTACTGTTCGTATATAGAAACGAATTTCTATGAATAGTCGTGTTGCCAAATTGTACAGCAAAGACACTAAGGCTTACCTTATATATGCTATTGACAGAGGCACCCAGGCAGGACACTAAGGCTTACCTTACATATGCTATTGACAGAGGCACCCAGGCAGGACAGTTTGCGTAGTGCTGAACACTTCTCGTGGACGGCAGCATAATGCATCGCTGTTGCACCATCCTTCATTGTCATTAAAAACAACAGTTTTAATTAACGTGAGAATAATCCAACATGATGAAGATAGAAAATGGTTTAAATGTATACAGTTCATACGCCGACGGAATGTCTTATTTTGACTATGGGAAGTCTGAAAAACATTACTGCAATATTTGTTTTTTTGTTACATATATACGTATAAAACCACGATTTGTATAGTACAATATATATTATAACATCAATACTTCAATCTTATATTACTTTTTCTTGTTATATTGAATGCATCAAAACTACTTTGTTATGTGAAAAGCAGTTAATTAAGACATATGTATCAATGTTATCATGTCGGCCTGATGACGATTCTTCTAATTATAGGGTATATTTAGATTATCTTATTATTATACTATACAACCATTATTTCTATAATAGTTAATAAAAATCTAAATCAAATTGTTTTATTTGTAATATGTTGTTTATCTGCAATTGTCATTTTGGGTATTTGTAATTCATTTTGAGTAGGGAAGGGCCGTAACTAATGTTGGTAGACCTTGTGGCCCAGTCTTTTTGCTTATATATGTATATATTTGTTAAAAAGCAATCAAATATGTTTAAACTAAACTATCAATGTAAGTGACTTTAATGAAAGCGATGCGATTTAAACATGCATATGAATTGAAATGAATTTTTAAACTAATACATGTTTCTTTTAATATATATTTTAAAATTATTCGAGGACACTATTATTAGCTCGAGTTCTGACGTCATTTATCAATTATTTAAACATTGAATATGTCAAATAATGAAGATAAAATATGGATAAACACAGAAAGAGACGTTGTCTATGATAGATTATGTTCGAACGATGCAGGACTGGATCGATATACGTTTGTTTTTTATTATGTTATGCCGCAACTGTATCTTGACATAATAGCATGTAAATTTCAAAATTACCATCTATGTTCTTTCACTGAACACATTTTTTGCAAAAGCACCTGTTAAAATCTTACTTAAAAATAATTGCGTATTTTACCGTCCTGAGTGAACGAACTATTGTATAAGTATGTGTTTTCCTGTAGAAAACACTCGTAGAAACAAGAAAACCTATACAGATCTCACCTTGGAAACCTCAAGAATTTCATTCTATAGCTTATAATTGGCACCAGTAGTATTATATATGATGGAACAGTGACGTAGCTTTAGCTAGAATATATCAGGTGTTTTTGACGTATATTTCCTATTTTTAGGGGCCTGGTTATCTTTAATAATAACCTTGAATTCGCTGTTATAACCTAATAAATGTAATGCTTTAAGGTTTGTTCACTTCAATAAAGGTAAAAAATAAACTACCCTAGGGTTAGATTTCATTGCATTCTCGGGTACTTTTATTTTTTCAATTTCTCAGAAAAAAAAGTGTAGACACGTGCCTAAAGTGCCTATAGGAATCTACGCCACTGCAGAAGGGCCACGATAAAGGACGGTGCTTAATGGAAAGAAAGGCGATGGTCAACGGCGTTATTACGGCATCAGATGAGAATATCCCCAGTGAATACGTGTCATGTTTGAGAAAGGAGCTCTTATGGATTAGATTAGTCTGGGAATATTCGTAGTGCATTTTCAGATAAACTTGTAACGAACAAAGTTTGTGGGGAGATGAATAACAAATTATTGTCCATAGTTGATAAAAAAAGTTGGCCAGCAGCATCCTACATATAATATCCTTAAGTGACATTTAAACGTCGTGACGACGTTAAAACTTAAGTCGCAAGTCAGGTGCTGATTGCATTTGATTATAAGTACAATATTTGGTTTTGTTTTGGCATATTGCACCTATGTGGCAATATATTAATTTTACGACGTCTGTTTGTTTCTATTTCAACAAGGGTGCCCATGAATATTTTGAACATATTTCGTAATATATATGTGAAACTAATGCGGGATTTAGAATCGTTATATATACTTTTGCCAGAGACATACCTTATCCTTTGCTTCCAATTTCGCTCTATGTGCTACGAGAGCTTCCAGAGCGGCCACCTTGTCATGTTTTGCTGCATAATGCATAGGGTCAGCGTTGTCCTAAAATGTTAATGGTTAGGAAAACGGGTTGTTAAATGCTGCATCAGTATTAATGATTTAGAGAATACTTCCTTGTGTAACAGTATCATCACGATAATAAGAACAAAAATCTAACCAACATGCGTTACAATTTTGTGACAGTTAATTCTATTTAGTATATTAAGAAAATTCCATGCAATGCCATTAGCGTCGTTTGGCATTCTGTACTCGTAATTTATTGCAAACCTGAAAATGTATGTTAACATTCCCATCAAATTAGGTGATCATATCATGTTACTCATGCAACTATGGAATTCAAAGACGTGACACTATTATGACTAAACTATAATGTAGATATATGTTAAAGGAAGACCCAGGAGTGGTACTACCATAACTACATTCTTGTTATTCTGGGAACAAGCCTGCCTGTCTGCCCGCTCGCCCTCCCGTCCGTCAGTTCGTCCGTATGTTCGCACACACGAATGGGTAATTGCGTGTTTAGGGTTTAGTGTTAGTAATTTTTAAAACTGTTGAAAACAGCTTTTAAGTGGCGTTTTTCTTTTCTGTCTCTGTCTCCGTAATATAGTTTCATGGTACCGATTATTCTTTATAATACCTTATCTTTACAATCTGGAAGAGCTCCGACTGATATGAGCTGGCCGACTACTGAGCAATGACCACCCTCGGCTGCCAAGTGGAGAGGATATGCACCATTCTGCAGTAACATATATCAAATTGCTTAAATATTGTTTAGCAAGAACAGTAAACTAGTTCAAAACAATAACAACAATACGCTCGTATATCTTGAAATGTTAAATGTAAGACAACCATCAGATGTATAAAACGTGCTTTCTACAATGGTAAACAATGTAAATATACATTAGAATTATGGATATTTCCATTATGTCATTGAAAATATATGTATATTACTAAATGATAATAAAAAACTATTGTTAAAATTGAATATGGTTATATAGTTAGGCAATGGATTGTTTATAATAAAGAGGCTTGTTTGAGGGGCAGTATGCGAGGTGTTACAATATAGAGCCTGGTTTGCGATTTCTTGAGGTTTACAGCCTGCTTTGAGGGGCATTGTGCATTTTTTTATAATATATAGTCTGGTTTGAGGGGCATTATGTGATTTGTTATGACATAGAGCCTGGTTTTAGGGGCAATGTGCGATTTGTTATGATATAGAGTCTGGTTTGAGGAGCATGATGCGATTTGTTATGGTATAGAGTCTGGTTTGAAGGCATTGTGCGATTTGTTATAATATAGAGCCTGGTTGAGGGGCATTATGCGATTTGTTAAAATATATAGTCTGGATTGAGGGGCACTATTCAATTTGTTATAATATAGAGCCTGGTATGAGGGGCATTATGCGATTTGTTATAATATATAGCCTGGTATGAGGGGCATTATGCGATTTGTTAAAATATAGAGCTTGGTTTGAGGGGCATTATGCGATTTGTTATAAAATAGAGCCTGGTATGAGGGGCATTATGCGATTTGTTAAAATGTATAGCCTGGTTTGAGTGGCATTATGCGATTTGTTATAATATATAGAGCCTGGTATGAGGGGCATTATGCGATTTGTTATAATATGGAGCCTGGTTTGAGGGGCATTTTGCGATTTGTTATAATATATAGCCTGGTTTGAGGGGCATTGTGCGATTTGTTATAATATATAGCCTGGTTTGAGGGGCATTGTGCGATTTGTTGTAATATAGAGGCTGGTATGAGGGGCATTATGTGATTTAATATAATATATAGCCTGGTTTGAGGGGCATTGTGCGATATGTTTTAGTAAAGAGTCTGCTTTGAGGGGCAATGTGCGATTTGTTCTGATATAGAGTCTGGTATGAGGGACATTATGCGATTTAATATAATATATAGCATGGTTTGAGGGGCATTGTGCGATATGTTTTAGTAAAGAGTCTGGTTTGAGGGGCAATGTGCGATTTGTTTTGATATAGAGTCTGGTATGAGGGACATTATGCGACTTGTTATGATATAGAGTCTTGTATGAGGGGCATTATGCGATTTGTTATGGTATAGAGTCTGGTATGAGAGGCAGTATGCGATTTGTTATGGTATAGAGTCTGGTATGAGAGGCAATATGCGATTTGTTATGGTATAGAGCCTGGTGTGAGGGGCATAATGTGATTTGTTATGGTAAAGAGCCTTGTTTGAGGGACATTATGCGATTACTTATGGTAAAGAGACTGGTATGAGGGGCAGTATGCGATTTGTTATGGTATAGAGCCTGATTTGAAGGGCATTATGCGATTTGTTATAACATAGAGCCTGTTTGAGGGGTATTTTGTGATTTGTTATAATATATAGCCTGGTTTGAGGGGCATTGTGCGATTTGTTATAATATAAAGCCTGGTTTGAGGGGCATTGTGCGATTTGTTATCATATAGAGCCTGGTTTGAGGGGCATTGTGCGATTTGTTATAATATAAAGCCTGGTTTGAGGGACATGATGCGATTTGTTATAATACAGAGTCTGGTTTGAGGGGCATTATGCGATTTGTTATGGTATATAGTCTGGTTTGAGGGGCTGTATGCGATTTGTTATGATATATAGTCTGGTATGAGGGGCAATATGCGATTTATTACGGTATCGAGTCTGGTATGAGGGGCAGTATGCGATTTGTTATGATATAAAGTCTGGTATGAGGGGCAGTATGCGATTTGTTATAATATAGGGCCTGTTTGAGGGGCATAATGAGATTTGTTATAATATATAGCTTGGTTTGATGGTCATTATGCGATATGTTATTATAAAGAGCCTGGTATGAGGGACATTATTCTATTTGATATAATGCAGAGCCTGGTTTGAGGGACATTGTGTGATTTTTTATAATACAGAGCCTGGTTTGAGGGGCAATTTGCGATTTGATATGATATAGAGCCTGGTATAAAGTCTTGTTTGAGGGGCATTATGCGATTTGCTATCGTATACTGTCTGGTTTGTGGGACATTATGCGATTTGTTATGGTATAGAGCCTGGTATGAGGGTCATTGTGCGATATGTTATAGTATACAGCCTGGTTTGAGGGGCATTGTGCGATTTGTTATAATATAGAGTCTGGTTTATGCGATTTGTTATGATATAAAGTCTGGTTTGAGTGGCAATATGCGATTTATTATTGTATAGAGTCTGATTTGTTATGATATAAAGTCTGGTACTAGAGGCAGTTTGCGATTTGTTATGATATAAAGTCTGGTATGAGGGGCAGTATGCGATTTGTTATGATAAAGAGTCTGGTTTTAGTGGCAATATGCGATTTGTTATAGTAAAGAGTCTGGTTTAAGAGGCATTATGCGATTTGTTATGGTATAGAGTCTGGTATGAGGGTTAGTTTGTGATTTTTTATGGTATAGAGTCTGGTATGAGGGTCAGTATGCGATTTGTTATGACATAGAGTCTGGTATGAGGGGCAGTTGGATTTGTTATAATATAGAGTCTTGTATAAGGGGCAGTATGCGATTTATAGAGTCTGGTATGAGGAGCAGTTTGCGATTTGTTATGATATGGAGTCTGGTATAAGGGGCAGTATGCGATTTGTTATGATATAGAGTCTTGTATGAGGGGCAGTATGCGATTGATAGAGTCTGGTATAAGGGGCATTATGCGATTTGTTATGATATAGAGTCTTGTATAAGGGGCAGTATGCGATTTGTTATGATATAAAGTCTGGTATAAGGGTCAGTATGCGATTTGTTATGATATAGAGTCTGGTATAAGGGGCAGTATGCGATTTGTTTTTATATAGAGTCTTGTATGAGGGGCAGTATGCGATTTGCTATGATATAAAGTCTGGTATGAGGAGCAGTATGCGATTTGTTATGATACAGAGTCTGGTATAAGGGGCAGTATGCGATTTGCTATGATATAAAGTCTGGTATGAGGGGCAGTATGCGATTTGTTATGATATAGAGTCTGGTATAAGGGGCAGTATGCGATTTGTTATGATATAGAGTCTGGTATAAGGGGCAGTATGCGGTTTGTTTTGATATAGAGTCTGGTATGAGGGGCAATATCCGATTTGTTATAATATAGAGCCTAGTTTGATGGGCATTATGCGATTGTTTATGATATAGAGCCTGATTTGTTATAACTTCAATTTTTTAGTTATATATCTTAAGCTTCATTATCCATAACATATGACGTAAATGTTGTGCATTTACAAACACTACGTATAGTAATGCTAAACGAGGCGTAGTTTACAAACATTATGGATATTGATGATAGACGAAACAGGTACATTTTGTTGATTTTGTTACCTTATCTTGGTCATACACAACAGCTCCATGCTTCAGCAGAATGTCCACCACAGTACTGTGTCCAAACAGACTTGCGTAATGTAAAGGTGTTCGACCTGTCGTCTGGCGGCAGAAATGTTGGTGTTATAGATGTTTCAACTTAACATGTATGAGAAATGATTTATCAATAACACGAATACGCTAATCGAAGAATATAGACCCTATAGTATTTTTACTGTATGGTTTCGTATTGATTCTTACATGGTAGACCCACTAGAACACACAAAGAGTATCAATATGGGATTATAAACTTGTATCTTTAATGGTTTGAGGTGCGGGTGGATACTTTCGTTCCGAAGTATAACTGTCATCATGGGTGACAGATTGTTCAGTCCATTCCGAAACCACTATGAAAGACACATTTTCTATAATAATGAATGTAACAATCAATAAATGGCGATAATATTGGACAACTGTAAAATCACGCAAATGTCTATAGTTTTCTAAACTAATATTGGCCATATATAGTAATAATTGTAAAACCTATATAAAAAGGAAATCCTATTTGTATAATTGCTGGAAATACATGTTAATGTCACCTTACCCTATCAACACTGTTCACGTCAGCTTCAAGTGTCAAAAGTGTCCTCACGACCTCAGCATGACCTCTACGTGAGGCGATATGAAGTGGTAGTTTGCCCGTCTGTAAAACATTTCACTGGCTTAGTATTGACTATGTGTTTCAAACATGATAGGATATGGAATTCGAATTGGAATTCGAATTTAATCTGAGTTTATTGTTTTATATTAACATTATATTGCCAATGGTGTCCAAAGCTTAGAGTGTTATACAAGACAAAGATCACTTACGTTGTAGGTGATGTCAATATTTGAAAATGTAATAACAGTTATTTATGTTATGTTCATGATTAAGGAGGTGATCTGCAATCTTAAGCCGTTTGTCATTTCATTAAGATTTCAAGTTTCAATCTAATAGCAGCTAAACCTAGTGTATGAATTTAATGTGTGCGCGCCATATATAATGTAACAATTCTCTTTCTTAAAATTGAAAATAAGGTAAACAATACTAAATATAAGCTGACTCAGAACGTCCCCCCTCTTTCAGTACACTTCAGTGCCATACTGAATCAACTGATAGATAAATATGAAACAAAATTTAATATACGGCTCCACAAAATATTTATCAAATCATTAACATGAACGATAAGGATAATTCTGTACACATATCTCTAGAATGTGTTAATTGAAATATTTAGAGGAAAAAATCTAGCATGTAACATAAGTTAATGTTAAACACAAACATGCCCCTGTATACAGACCAATGCAGAGGGTCTTACATAAGTGCTTACTCTTAAACTCGTTTGGCAAAAATATAATTACGATCGCATCATAGCATTTTTGCCTACGATTATCAATGAGCACGACAATAATAAGTACATATTTATCACATGACCAAGAAAATTGGTACATTTACCATTTATTTTCAGATCACCTCAATCAAAATGAGAAAAAAAAACGCGGATATTACTTTCCGCCAGTCATCGTCTGTAAATAATGTCATAAGTCGTGTCATTATAAGCTCGGGCAAGCCGGAAAGCACTTCGAAATTTTACGCACGAAAGCCGAGTTATACGGAAAACACCGAACGATGATATGATACTTAGTTAAATATAAAAATATGGTTTATTACACTCCTGTACCGTAAGTTTTATGATAAACATTCACAAACAACAAAATAAACACACGTGCAAAAAAAGTCTTCGTAATGCAAAATATAAAAGTTGAATATTACGAATGGCCTCAATGTAAAATATTGCCGCTGTTACGACTGTAATTTTTGAATTGTTGTTTCACTATTTTAGTGTCTTCATATAAAATGTTTAAATAGTTTTAAGAATTCCTAGCGAACTCCAACACGTTTTGTTTTAAAACTGAATGGATACAATTCTTGTACATTAAATTAATTGAAATCAGTTTACCAGAAAAATATATTCTTTTTTATATCTACATATATGCATTTTTCTTTTCGCTTTCTCCTTTTAATTGTCTGGACGTTTGGCCTGAATGATGTTTTAGATATGGTGGTGAGTAAGGCAAGAATAATACCTCATTGTATGACCCTATATCCTTTCGTTTGACAAGTAGATCTATGGCGCGTAAGTCATTAGCTTCCACCGCATCATGTAATGGGAATGCACCATTGTACTGAAAATACAAAAAACAAGAACAATTTTCTTTGTTTTTTTCTAAATAATAATTATACGTCTTGAACTTGTTGATAAACAAAAGTTAATTATACGTCAATGCAGCGCTAAAATACCGGGACTGCTCGCATATTGATATCTTAGAGCTTAGCACGACGTCAGACGTCAAACATGAGTATATTTGACGCTCGCATGCATATTGTACGCGTACGACGTCGAACTTGAGGCGCTTTTATCCTATACTGGACATTGACAATCCCTTAAAAAATAATTTAATAGTTGACCGACTAATGTTCTATTGTAGATCATAGTCGGAAACTAAATTTACTTAAATTTTGCAGTCGGTCCAGTATATAGAAACATACTTTCAGGACTGGTAGATCTAGTATATAGAAACATACATTCAGGCAACAGTCCAGTATAGAAAAACATACTTTCAGGACTGGTCGGTTCAGTATATAGAAACATTCATCCAGAACTGCTCGGTCCAGTATATAGAAATATACATTCAGGACTATTCGGTCCAGTATATGGAAAAATACTTTCAGGACCAGTCGGGCCAGAATATAGTAACATACTTTTAGGACCGGTCGGTCCAGTATATAGAAACAGACTTTTAGGACTGGTCGGTCCAGTACATAGAAACATACTTTCAAGACAGGTCGATCCAGAACATAGAAAGATTCTTTCAGGACCGTTCGGTCCAGTACATAGAAACAGACTTTCAGGACCGTTCTGTCCAGTACATAGAAACATACTTTCAGGACTGGTCAGTACAGTACATAAAAACAGACTTTCAGGACCGGTCGGTCCAGTATATAGAAACATACTTTCAGGTCCCATTGGTCCAGCATATAAAAACATACTTCCAGGAACAGTCGGTCCAGTACATAGAAACATACTTTCAGGACCAGTCTGTCCAGTACATAAAAACAGACTTTCAGGACCAGTCTGTCCAGTACATAGAAACAGACTTTCAGGATCAGTTGCTCCAGCATATAGTAACAACTTTCAGGACCAGTCAGTCCATTATATAGAAACAATCTTTAGGACCGGACGGTCCAGTATATAGATACATACTTTCAGGACTGATCGGTCCAGTATATAGAAACATACTTTCAGCACAGGCCGGTCCAGTACATAGAAATATACTTTCAAGACAGATCGGTCCAGTACATAGAAACATACTTTCAGGACCGATCGGTCCAGTATATAGAAACATACTTTCAGGACAGGTCGGTCAAGTATATAGAAACATACGTTCAAGACAGATCGGTCCAGAACATAGAAACATACTTTCAGGACCGGTCTGTCCAGTACATAGAAACATACTTTCAGGACCGGTCGGTCCAGTTTATAGAAACATACTTTCAGGACAGGTCGGTCAAGTATATAGAAACATACGTTCAAGACAGATCGGTCCAGACATTAGAAACATACTTTCAGGACCTGTCAGTCCAGTACATAAAAACAGACTTTCATGACCGGTCGATCCAGTATATAGAAACAGACTATCAGGTCCCATTGGTCCAGTTCATAGAAACATACTTTCAGGACCGGTCTGCGCAGTACATAGTAACAACTTTCAGGACCGGTCGGTCCAGTATACAGAAACAATCTTTTTTGACCCGTCGGTCCCGTATATAGATACATACTTTCAGGACCGGTCGGTCCAGTCTATAGAAACATACTTTCAGGATAGGTCTGTCCAGTACATAGAAACATACTTCAGGACTGGTCGGTCCAGTAGATTGAAACAGACTTTCAGGACCAGTTGGTCCAGCAAATAGTAACAACTTACACGACCGGTCGGTCCAGTATATAGAAACTTTCAGGACTGGTCGGTCCAGTATATAGAAACATTCTTTCAGGACAGGTCTGTCCAGTATATAGAAAAATACTTCCAGAACTGGTCTGTCCATTAAATAGAACTATACATTCAGGATTGGTCGGTCCAGTGTATAGAAACATACTTTCAGGACCGATCGGTCCAGTATGTAGAATTTTACTTTCAGGTATTGTTGGTCCAGTATATAGAAACATACTTTCAGGACTAGTCGGTCCAGTATATAGAAACATACTTTCAGGACCAGTTGGCCCAGTATATAGAAACATACTTTCAGGACCAGTCGGTCCGTTGCATAGAACTACACTTTCAGGACTGGTCGGTCCAGTATATAGAAATATGCATTCAGGACCGGTCGGTCCATTACATAGTATTACACGTTCAGGATTAGTAGGTCCAGTATATAGAAACATACTTTCAGGACTAGTCGGTCCAGTATATAGAAACATACGTTCAGGACCAGTTGGTCCAGTATATAGAAACATACTTTCAGGACCAGTCGGTCCGTTGCATAGGACTACACTTTCAGGACTGGTCGGTCCAGTATATAGAAATATGCTTTCAGGACCGGTCGGTCCATTACATAGAACTACACGTTCAGGATTAGTAGGTCCAGTATATAGAAATATACTTTCAGGATCGGTCGGTCCAGTATATAGAATTATACTTTCAGGACCGGTCGGTCCATTACATAGAACTACACGTTCAGGACTTGTTGGTCCAGTATATAGAAACATATTTTCAGGACTAGTCGGTCAAGTATATAACACCCGATTCCTAAGACTGGTCCAGTACATAGAACTATACTTTCAGGACTGATTGGTCCAGTATATAGAAACATATTTTCAGCACCGGTCCCTCCAGTATACCGAAACATAAGTCCATGACTGTTCGGTCCAGTATATAGCACCCGACTTCCAGGACTGGTCAGTCCAGTATAAAGAAACATATTTCCCGGATGGGTCTGTCAAGTATATAGCACCCGACTTCCGGTACTGGTCGGTCCAGTACATAGAAACATACTTTCAGGACTGGTCGGTACAGTACATAGAGCTTTGCTTCCATGATATGATCGGTCCAGTATATAAAACTGTACTCCAAGAACTAGTATATTTCTGAAAATATTTTAAATTTCGTCAATTAAAATAATCATATCGATATTGCAACATTTTTTGTGTTAATACAACTTATCAAATGAAGAGTACATTGCCATACATGTACATACCTTAAGTGCCACTGACTCCTCCTCATTTATCCTTCTTTCTGTTTTCTTAGCACTCATGATAAAAGGTGATTCATTATTTTTGTCTAATTATTTATTCACTTTACAGAAAAGCTCTTTCAGTAAAAATGAGTTCTTCGCACACACATTTACCGGCATTTCACAATATATATACTACAACACTACGTAATGAGCAAATAAATTCAATCATTTAGTAGGTATGTATCTTAAAACAAATCACACATACAAAACTCATTGTGTTAATTTAAGAAAATCATAACAAAGCTTGGTGATCTGTATAACTAAATACTCAATAACAAACATATTCCCAATATCAGATATCCGACAACTTCACATGTAGATGAGTTCAAAGGATAACCATAAAATAATCCACTTTGTAATAACAACTGTTGGCCGTATCTCCTAATCTCCTACCAACTTGTATATATTGTATTGTTTTAATTGTTAAATCTGATATTGTAACTCCGTATATCTAATTATCCTAATCCAGTCTTTTAGCTAAATCTATAGATTAATGCGTGCAATGTGGGTATCAGGTGATAGACATAATATGTACGCTTAATTCGCTCAGTGTATTGCAAGACTGATCGACGTGTTGTCTTAGTTTAATGACATTTGCATTATTTAAGTACTGGTGCTGTAATTTGTAAAAAGGGGTTAATTAAATTCAGTAACTGATCAGTACAAAACAATTGAGTTTAAGTTAACATTACGGGGTAATTGGGTGGTTAGAGACTTATTTACTGCAATTACTAGTATTATCACTACGGCACAGCCGGTACCAGTATCTTTAGTTACGGGACATAGAACTGTGCCCGGTATAACAGGTAAATTATAGGGTTTGATACACAGGCACGTATGTTGTATTTGATTTAAGCATATATGTGAACAAAAGCAATTGCATTCTGCAAATATTAGATTAACAGTTTTCGCATCGATTATGTTTAAATTTTATAACTGATCAAATCAATTTTGGTTTAATTCTGCTTAGAAATAATATAACATGCATATGCGCCGAAGAGTCTTGATCAAGGACACCGCCCATGACCTTAATTTATACTAATTTATTTTAGCTCGAAACGCAATGAAAGCTCAGAGCTTATATTAGCCGCTTTCGAGTCCGCTTCCTGGGTTGAACAATTACTGAGTGTTGTTTTATGAGAGGCATCGGGTGTGCCGGGCAATCGAACCCGCAACCTCTGGTGTAAGCGGTCAACACTCTATCCAATACACAACCGCTCCGTTTCCCATGACATTGACGGAGTATCATACTCCCGATCCATCGATCCTCGGTTCTATAACCTACAACAAGACTACGCGCCCATTTAATATTTGATAAGATTGAAAAAGTTAAAAAAAAGCAGTTAGTATACCTATAATTAAAGACTCGTCATATTTTTGTAATGTGCATGTACACGTACCATATTGAACATGTTTATTCTTAATTAAATATAATATACATCTTTATCAATTGCTTCATCAGTTATTTAAAGCACTGGTATACTTTTGTATCTTTTTTTTTTTATATGAGTAAGACGACCCAAGAGTAAGAAATAAAGGTTTGATCCCTGTCAAGACAATATGGTGTGTCATTGAGGAAGAAACTTTGTTTATTTATACTTTAATATAACTGATTCTATCTAGACAATACGAATGAGCTTTATAAGTTGTAAGAACTTGTTTCACAATCAAATCAAGAGTTATGGATATTTGTCCATTAAGAGTTATGGTAATTTTTTCCATCAAGAGTTATTGTAATTTGTCAGTCAACAGTTATTTGTCCGTCAAGAGTTATAGTAATTTGTCCATCAAGTGTTATGGTAATTTGTCAATCAACAGTTATTTTTCCATCAAGAGTTATGGTAATTTGTCCAAAAAGTGTTATGGTAATTTGTCCATCAACAGTAATTTGTCCATCAAGAGTTATAGTAATTTGTCCATCAAGTGTTATGGTTATTTGTCCATAGTAATGTGTCCATCAAGAAGTATGGTAATTTGTCAATCAACAGTAATTTTTCCATCAAGAGTTATAGTAATTTGTCCATCAAGTGTTATTGTAATTTTTCCATCGAGTTATGGTAATTTGTCCCTATGCCAGATGTTTACACACACGTATGACCTTTATATAGATAAAGATATAGTTTTGTTCTTTGCATAAATCATAATTATGTTTTTACTGATAGGTTAATATTGCATTGAGAGTCAGGCTATGAAAAATATATTTTAATCGGATTTGCTCAGAATATAAAACTTTCTCTGAATTTAAGAAATATTATTTTAAATGTTTAATGTGATATTTAAATATATATTTGGCAATGAACAAATAATAATCATTTTAATGTTGTGATATTATAATATATATTTGGCAATGAACACATAATAATCATTTAAATGTTTAATGTGATATTGTAATATATATTTGGCAATGAACAAATAATAATCATTTAAATGTTTAATAAATGTGTTCATCCTTTTCTTCTTCTTCTTCTTTTTCTTCTTGAAGTACATAAGATTGAAAAATATTTCTTATATTATTTTGACATTTATATTTAAAACATGATTAGATATTTAATATATATCACACGGTAATGAAATATGACGGTACTAATGGTTAAATTATTGGCAGGCAGAGGCGTTCCTAGGCATACTCCTTTACGCCCGGACGTATAACTCAGAGTTGAATGTGGGACATAAAAAATGGGTTAAAATGCGAAAAAGTGTAATAAAAAATGAAGTCGAAGGACGGTATGGGATAAGGGGTTCTTGCTTTAAGAAATAGGACCCCCACCGTATAATTTCTGGCAATTTAAACAGTCCGTGTCAAAGTAGCTAAAAACTACTCATTTGCAGTTCTATTAAAGAAAGGAATCTCGGGGAGGACCCCAACACCACACAACCACACCATCCCCCGGGCATATACTCAAAAAAACATATAGGAACGCTCCTGACTTGACATGGTGAGAGCTGTTTGTGATACAGTAATAAGTTTTATCTATAGTTATTGCATGGTTATGACGGGATACAGTAAATGATGTGATATAATATATGTTTTTTGTACCACTTGAACACCATTGATTCTTATATCAATACAAACATGTGTCAAGCAGGAGATAAAGAAAACGGGAACCACAGCAGAACCAGTACATCGAATACTCGAAGTCAGAGGAGTAAGCCCACCATTGATTTGTGTTCTTTATTTTATAGTTAATGATATAAGTTTGAAGCTTGTCATTCAGAGAGAGACCCAAATGAAAGAAGTGAAACTTACATTTAACTGTTTGTCAACCTCTGCACTACCAACATATGATGAGAAAAGTATGCGTCTTGTGTCGTATAAGAGATGTTGTTTCTGTTCAGTGTGTACACTGTTGATAAAGTGAAAGTAAACTTCCGAAAACATGTGTTCAAACCCCAATTTCCAAGCATCAATTTTTTTTCTAAATTCACAATTCAAACACGAAAATGCTTTCAAAAAATTGCATTAAAATAAGGAAAATGCATTTTAAAGAAGAAGAAACAAGGATTATATTTATAACCGCCATTATGCGATCCCACGGAAGCACTTCCTATACCTTAAAACGAATATTACACGGTCAATGGCCAAACGTGAAAGGCGAGATCACCAAAGCTGGCTCATCCATCTTTATGTAACCAAAACAGGTCGTTAGGCGATCCTTAATTATAATTTGGAAGCAAATACATGACAACCGCATGGAATAAAATACAAATACCTGAACGAAAGTAAACATAATTTACATAAATGTCATGGTGCATGTGAACTCGGTGACTAGTATAAGAATTATATCTGTTATACAAATGTTGACATTATACAACAGGAGTAACACACAATCAATAAGCACATGTGTATTCGGCAAATGTCTTAACTTCTTATCCGGACGTAGGGGGGGTACATCACGTACTTACTCAAGTTATGGATCTATATCATACTGTAGTATAACACTGTACTGTAAAAATCACACTTGTGTGAAATCACACTTGACACACGGCTCAAAGAGCAGATAACTCTTCTGTGGTGTATTACCTTCAGTTTGGTAAGTTATGTCCCATTAAACTTGAGCGGACATATGTGTGTATACTCACACCATTATGCAACAAGAGTGGTTTATACTAACCTATTAAAAAAATGGGTCACGTGATGTAATTTATGTTTCTGTGAAAGTCGAAGTGAAGTATGAAGACTACAAATAAGACAACAGAAACACGCGGACATTTCCCAGGTAGCGCTTCTCAAATGTATATTGTAATTATAAATACCAAACTTTTAAAATAATAATTATAGTATAATATCTATGAACAAATATACTAACATTGTAACCGATAGTTTATGGTGTGTTTTTTTAATTTATACACTTATGTTTTCTTTACAGGAAGATGTTTCTCTTGCTGAAGAAATCAGATATAATATATATCACACTATTTAACTCTCACTGAAACGCTTACCAGTAAACCATCAAAAAGAAAAAAAAGAAAATTGAAAACATATATCCAAAAGGATATGCAGAATTCATTGAACACCACAACAGCATATACTCAGTCAAAATATACACCAGTATACATAGTCAATACATAAACCAATATACACAGGCAATACATACGTCAATATACACAGTCAATACATAAACCAATATACACAGTCAAAACATACACCAGTATACACAGTCAATACATAAACCAGTATACACAGTCAAAACATACACCAGTATACACAGTCAATACATAAACCAGTATACACAGTCAAAACATACACCAGTATACACAGTCAATACATAAACAAATACACACAGTCAATACATAAACCAATATACACAGTCAATACATACACCAGTATACACAGTCAATACATACACCAGTATACACAGTCAATACATACACCAGTATACACAGTCAAAACATACACCAGTATACACAGTCAATACATAAACCAGTATACACAGTCAAAACATACACCAGTATACACAGTCAATACATAAACAAATATACACAGTCAATACAAATATCAATATACAAAGTCAATAGATAAACCAATAAACATAGTCAATACATACGTAAATATACACAGTCAATACATAAACCAATATACACAGGCAATACATATTCCAATATACACAGTCAATACATACATCAATTTACACAGTCACTACATACACCAATATACACAAGCAATACGTACTCCAATATACACAGTCAATACATAAACTAATATACACAGTCAAAACATGCACCAATATACACAGTCAATACATAAACCAATATACACAGTCAATACGTACACCAATAAACGCAGTCAATACAAAAACCAATATACACAGTCAATACATGCACCAATATACACAGGCAATACATACTCCAATATACAAAAACAATACATAAACCAACATACACAGTCAATACATACACCAGTATACACAGTCAATACATACACCAATATACACAGGCAATACATTCTCAAATATGCACAGTCAATACATACATCAATATACACAGTCAGTACATATATCAATATACATAGTCAGTACATAAACCAATACCCATAATCAATACATTGACCAATATACACGGTCACTACATGCACCAATACACACACGCAATACGTACACCAATATACACACTGTCAATACGTACACCAATATACAAAGTCAATACATACACCAACATACAGTTAATACATTAAACAATATACACAGGCAATATGTACACAAGTATACACAGTCAATACATACACCAATATACACAGTCAATACGTACACCAATATACACAGTCAATACGTATGTACACCAATATACACAAGGAATACATACACCAACATACAGTTAATACATACACCAATATGCACAGGCAATACGTACACCAATATACACAGTCAATAAATACACCAATATACACAGTAAATACGTACACCAATATACACAGTCAATACGTACCCCAATATACACAGTCAATACGTACCCCAATATACACAGTCAATACGCACCTCAGTATACACAGACAATACATACACTAATATAAAGTCAATACATACATCAACATACAGTCAATACATACACCAATAAGCACAGTCAATAAATACACCAATATACACAGGCAATACATACACCAATCTACACAGGCAATACATACACCAATAAACATAGTCAATGCATATACCCAATATACACAGTCAATACGTACACCAATATACACAGTCAATACGTACACCAATATACACAGGCAATACATACACCAATAAACACAGGCAATATTTACACCAAAATACACAGGCAATACATACACCAATAAACACAGGCAATACCAATAATCAGAGTCAATACCTACACCAATTATACATAGGCAATACAAACACTATTAAATATAATCAATACATACACCAATATACACAGTCAATGTATATACTAATATACACAGGCAATACGTACACCAATATACGCAGGCAATACATACACCAATATACACAGGCAATACATACACCAAAATACACAGTTAATGCCTACAACAATATACACAGGCAATACGTACACTTATATCCACAGGCAATACGTTCACCAATTTACACAGTCAATACATACACCAATATACACAGGCAATACATACACCAATATACACAGTTAATACCTACACCAATATACACAGGCAATACGTTCACCAATATACACAGTCAATACGTACACCAATATACACAGGCAGTACATACACCACTCAGAGTAAGTGTCACTGTAACATAAAGAAGAAGTTCATAAACCTGTTATAGGCAGCATGATTATTAACTACTTTAAGATAATATTTCTATCTTCTTATCGGCTAAACTACTCCTGATAATTGTTACAAATTTGACATGTTTCTTCTTTACTTTTACATATAGCATACAAATAACAGCCTTTGTGAAAGATATCATTCGAATATTTCATTTTATTAACTGATTTCGAGGTATCTTGCAAAATATTTTTTCCACGATTAACACTTCTTAAAATGTGTATGCGTATTTAAATGGTGCCCTTAATACATTCTAATGTAAATATTAGTATAACATTTAAGGTTCGATTGTACTGAATCGTGTTTCAGTACGCTAAGTATATACAAGGATCGAATATCAGATATATGTCACCCAGATTTATCACTATTAATTACTCAATGTTCTGTTAGCATCAATACAGTATCATTAAATATGATCATTTATGACTTTTTGTGTTACGAGCTTTACTTCTGGATATTTGTTAACAAACGCTAGAAATGAACATATTTACGTGTTATTTTGCAATTGTCGCATTAACACCAGGATTTAAAATAACCAACTCAGGAAAAAGAAATGGCGCTTTAGATTTCTTTTTTTAATTAATAAATTAGATCTACTAATATCTTAAAAAATAAATTTAAAATGGTATATAAACTATCTACTTATAGCTTATATCTGCTTTGTCGATCTTTGCATACCAATTACATAATTATGACAAAAACGGAAACACACATAATCAATGATATGTCATATCAGCACTCGTACACGTGGAACATAATTTATTATGTAATTTCATATACAACCAAACACTAGTACATAATGTACAAGTTATGTCATGTCACGTATAATCGAGCATTCGTACACTTGGAACATACTATTTAATGTCCCATATAACCAAACACTAATACATAATGTATACTTTATGTCATGTCACGCATAATCGAGCACTCGTACACTTGGACCATATTATGTACTGTCACATATAACCGAACACTAGTACATAATGTACACGTTATGTCATGTCATGCATAATCAATCACTCGTACACGCGGAACATATTATGTACGGTCACATATAACCAAACACTGGTACATAATGTACACGTTTCGTCATGTCACGCATAATCAGGCACTCCTACACGTGGAACGTATTATGTACTGTCACGTGTAACCAAAAACTAGTTCATAATGTACATGTTATGTCATGTCACGCATAATCAAGCACTCGTACACGTGGAACATATTATGTACTGTCACATGTAACCGAACACTAGTACATAATGTACACGTTATGTCATGTTACGCATAATTAAGCACTCGTACACGTGGAACATATTATGTACTGTCACATGTAACTGAACACTAGTACATAATGTACACGTTATGTCATGTTACGCATAATTAAGCACTCGTACACGTGGAACATATTATGTACTGTCACATGTAACTGAACACTAGTACATAATGTACACGTTATGTCATGCCACGCATAATTAAGCATTCGTACACGTGGAACATATTATGTACTGTCACATATAACTGAACACTAGTACATAATGTACAAGTTATGTCATGTTACTCATAATCATAGTCATAATCAAGCACTCGTAAACGTGGAACATATTATGTACTGTCACATATAACCAAAAACTAGTTCATAATGTACATGTTATGTCATGTCACGCATAATCAAGCACTCGTACACGTGGAACATATTATGTAATGTCACATATAACGGAACACAAGTACATAATGTACACGTTATGTCTTGTCCTGCATACTCTAGTACTCGTACACGTGGAACATATTAATATGTAATGTTACATACAACCAAACACTAGCACATAATGTACACGTTAGATCATATCATGTATAATCGAGCACTCGTACACTTGGAACATATTAATATGTTATGTCACATATAACCAAACACTAGTATAAAGTGAACACGTTTTGTCATTTCACGTATAACAAACACATATACACGTTATGTCGTGTCATGTAAAACCAAACCCTAATATACAATACACGCGTTTTGTCATGTCACGTATAACCAAACACTTTTACATGTAGAACATGTCATGTAATGACTCGTATAACCACAGCACAGCACGGCATGGTACAGCACGGACTGGAACGGCACAGCATGGCACAGTACAGCACAGTGTAATACTAGATAATACAAGCACAGCGCAGTACAGTACAGTACAGTACAGTACAGTACAGTACAGTACAGTACAGTGTAACACGAGATAATACAAGCACAGTGCAGTACAGTACAGTACAGCACAGTGTAATACTAGATAATACAAGCACAGCGCAGTACAGTACAGTACAGTGCAGTACAGTACAGTACAGCACAGTGTTATACGAGATAATACAAGCACATCGCAGTACAGTACAGTACAGAACAGTGTAACACGAGATAATACAAGCACAGTGCAGTACAGTACAGTACAGTACAGCACAGTGTAATACTAGATAATACAAGCACAGCACAGTACAGTACAGTACAGCACAGTGTTATACGAGACAATACAAGCACATCGCAGTACAGTACAGTACAGTGTAACACGAGATAATACAAGCACAGTGCAGTACAGTACAGTTCAGCACAGCACAGCACAGCACAGCACAGCACAGCACAGTGTAATACGAGATAATACAAGCACAGCGCAGTACAGTACAGTACAGTAAAGTACAGTACAGTACAGTACAGTACAGTACAGTACAGTACAGTACAGTACAGCACAGCACAGTACAGTACAGTACAGTACAGTACAGTACAGTACAGTACAGTACAGTACAGTACAGTACAGTACAGTACAGTACAGTACAGTACAGCACAGCACAGCACAGTGTTATACGAGTATACGAGATAATACAAGCACAGCGCAGTAAAGTACAGCACAGCACAGCACAGCACAGCAAAGCACAGCACAGCAAAGCACAGCACAGCACAGTACAGTACAGTACAAATGTTATACGAGATAATACAAGCACAGCGCAGTACAGAACAGTACAGTACAATACAGTACAGTACAGTACAGTACAGTACAGTACAGTACAGTACAGTACAGTACAGTACAGTACAGTGTAATACGAGATAATACAAGCATAGCGCAGTACAGTACAGTACAGTACAGTACAGTACAGTACAGTACAGTACAGTACAGTGTAATACGAGATAATACAAGTACAGCAGTACAGTACAGTACAGTGTAATGCGTGATAATACAGTGCAGTACAATACAGTACAGAACAGTAGAGTGCAATACTAGATAATACAATACAATTGTAAATGCAACTATAACTACAAATACAAATACTTAACGGAAACTGAAACACAACAAAACACGACAACACAGTACAATACAACACAACACAACACAATGCACAATACAATACAATACAAAATAATGATCCGTAAAAAGAAGTGAGCAGTTAAAACAACATTAAGCCCATTATTTTATCGCCATACTCGTCCATAATAACACAGATACAAATTAACTTCATTTATTTGAAATATATATAAAACAAGCTAAAAAATAGTTTATACCAATTACAACAGCATGAATAGGGGCGCTGTTTTTTGTGTTCTATTAGCGAAAGAGAGAAAATACATAAAATACATCATGATGTTTGACAAAATGAAGATTTTATTACATGAAACATCAACTTAAGTAATTGAGTAAATTTAAAAAACGGACAATATTTATGATACATTGTATCGTGTACTTTGTTTAATAATGTCGCTATTGGTCTGAAATGGTTCACATCCAATATAGACCGGCAAATGATCGCTCTCAGACGGAATTAAACGCCAGTATTGTTACTGTACTGGATAGCTGCGCATGACCTTGGTGGATGTAAAAAATAAATACATCCCATCTCCACTTGCCACAATGGACATAAAATATTTAATGGATTTTTTCTCTGCGCGTGAGCTGGTTTTCTGAGGATACAAGGGTCAAGTTGCGGTCAAGAACAGACGCGCCATGGTTAATGGATTATTGAATTTTTTGTGCAGAAAACAAAAACACATGATATCCTATAAGGGTTTTGCATTAAATTATCATAATAGCTGCTGCACACAAAGAAACCTTCGTGACTTGCCACATTACTGTTGCACTCGTCACACGATGTTCAGAAATTACTTCAGCTTAAAAAAACTCTATTTATAAAAAAAAATTAGGTGAAACCGTAATTATTATTTTACCTTATATCATTGATAATGACACTAAGCCCGTACCTTTTAATAATTAAAAAATCATCACAATTATCTGCATGTTGATTTGTAAAACAAAAAAATGACAATATAACCTGGAACAATATGGCCGACATCGTTAAAGTGTATCCCTGATAATAAACGATCGTGACTCATCATTTTTACAGCTTTTAAAACTTTAACAAAATTTACAGTCACGATTCAAATTTCGACTGACAGTTTAATTCGATGACCTTTCTTTCCCCCTCATTGTGGCTAGAAGTAGAGATGTCTATATGTGACCGTGACCCGGTTGACCCTTTATGTCTTAATCCAACAATTCCAAATCAATAGGATCAATTTGCCCGTGATTGGTGAACACATTAAGGATTTCGAATTGTTAGCCTTATTGAGGGGTTTAACCACGTTTAATGAATTTGATTATACTAGAGGTGCAGAAACTGGATCGCTTTGTCAGTTGGTATACGGAATAAACGGCATGAGGGATTTTTACACATCTGTGTCAAAAACTAATGTGACATCTGTGTCTTTGGAGATGACCTCGTTGACCCCTTCCTTTAGGTTTTTTATTTTTGAGACATGCACAATGTGTGTTAAAGCCATGGGAAAATGCATATCGACATTTTGTGTAGCTTCTCATTATATATGAAAACCAAATACAATTAAAACGAATCAGTCATTAATGACGTCAGTATGTTTGTTATGTTATAGTCGTTCGTATATATAAATCATACTTTTCAATTTAACCCGAAATAGCCTTTTTCGTGACCCGAGTTGCCCTTTGACGTTCTCACCCCCAACTATTCATTTAAGTAAATCTGATTTGTTAGATAGCGGTAATCATTTCTACCTAAGATCTATTTTACTGCTTCGTATTATCTACATACATACTTTAATGAAAACAATACAGCAAAAAAACATGAATTATACACGTACACTGGAAGAGTTACCTCGGTCAGAAGGTAATGACCGGGCACGAGGTCATATGGCGGGTCACGTGGTGCTGTATAGAGAAGCTGAATTGGATTATGACAGAGCAATATTGAGTTCTGTCGGTTGTCTTTTGCGGTACAGGCACATGTCATAAAGTTGGTTCCTGCAGAATATAGTCATACATGTTGACAAAAATAGCAACACGCTGCATGGACGAGATAGTATGTTTTATACTGCCAAGGTTACTATTCCTATTTAATCAAAACGGAAGGTTGGCTATATGCGATATATTACATTATCTCTGTATGTTACTACTATTACTGTTGCTGTTGCTGCTGCTGTTGCTGTTTCTGCTACTTCTTCTGCTGCTAATACTGTATTTACTATAACTAAGTACTACTGCTTCTACTACTACTACTACTACTTCTACTGCTTCTACTACTACTACTACTACTGCTGCTGCTTCTACTACTACTACTACTACTACTACTACTACTACTACTACTACTACTACTTCTAATACTACTACTGCTACTACTTCTTCTGCTACTGCTACTACTACTACTTATAATTTTACTACTATTACTACTTCTACTACTACATTTACTATAACTATTATAGAAATACAACTACTACTACTACTACTACTACTACTACTACTACTACTACTACTGCAGCTGCTGCTGCTGTTGCTACTGTTGTTGCTGTTGCTACTACTACTTCTACTATTATAATTACTACTATAATTATAATAATAATAATAATAAATAATGATAATGATAAGAAGAATAATGATAAAAATAATATTTCTTCTACTACTACTACTACTACTACTACCAACAACAACAGCAGCTGCAACACCATCACCGCCACTAAATGACCGACTTTCAAACCAATTAATGTATTAGTTAATTATCTGTCCATTGACGTAGTCTTAGTACTTATAGTACTTATTTTGATGACGCCATTATAATATCTAACTGAAATATCCATTTGAACAGGAAAGCAACTTCCTATAACCTCTTAACTTAATTCAGAAATTATATTTTTATATCCTAGACCACAAATGTATAATTGATTATTTCCTATATATCTTAGTAAATGGATCCACATGATAGCGGGTTTGTTGATAAGAGAAATAATTTCATTTTGAAATGTATCTATATACGTATAGTATCGATGAAATTTAATCTTAATGAAAATTAAAAAGATTTCTTTAGACTTAAAGAGGCCTTGCAGAATAAGATGGTTCAGATAACTATGGGTAAGTATAGTTTATACCCTTTTCGAAAAGAACAAATAAATTCAAAGTTTTTTCATTAAGCTCTGTTTCTCAGTAACTGTTAGACATAGGGTTAAAAAGAATGGATCATAATGTATAATAGAAAGCACTGCCCAAAACCATGCAGAATATTTCTGGATGACCTTGACCACTACATATATATTTAACCTGCCTTAGACCCAGCGTCACTAAAGGTAGTCTATAGTTGTGCAATAGGAAGTGTTTCCTAAAATAATTTATCGTTTTTTATTTTCAAATGACCTTGACCTCTATGAGTTTTTAATGTAATCGACAAAATGACGTAGAGTTTTAAAACTTGATTGATATATAGTTATGAAATGGGTAGTACTACTCAAATCAAAACAATGCAACATTTTCTCGGATGACCTTGACCTCTTTAGATAGTTAATCTTATCCACATAATTCGAAAAATATATGTTTTCAACTGTTTGTCAAAATCTGTTAAACAGTGTGTCAACAAATATGGTCCATAGTTGGGAAGTGTGTGTTTCTGTTCAAAACCATGCAGCACGTTTTTCAAAGATGACATTGATGTTGAATTGTTCCTATAATGTGCTTGATATAGAAAATGTTAAGTTTTTGCATTAAAACTTTTGTCTCAGAGTCACTAAATGTGGTCTTTAGGTGTGTATTGGGTAATACTACTGTAATCAATGAAGCATTTTTCTGGACTTTCTCTACGAATAATTTAATCTATAACTATTCTAAACCATGGAGCAATTTTCCACATGTCTTTAATCTTGACGTCTTAAGCTATTTTGACTACATATCATTTAATATTTAAGTTGGCTCTGTTTTTATTTAAACTGTTTAATTCAGAGCAACCAAACTCAAACCACGATTGTGTTTTAATTACTAATACTCAAAACCATGCAGATGTTTTATGGATAATGTTGACCTCTTGACCTCTACCATATCTTGCACAATGTTATGCTTCTGTGTTTTGCTCTGCATTACACTTTAAATTATACAATTATAATAAGAAAATGAGATGTATATTCAGAAACAAATACATACGTTGTTTTTTATGGGGGGGGGGGGGGGGGGGTCATTGTTTGAACTCAGAATCCGAGCTATCCTGATGTTAAAAGCGGGTGTTACTAGTAAATTGTTTGAAAGTTAATTCTAAGATAATTTCCTTTAGTTTCTATAAAAAAAACTTTTTATCAAAAATCATTTTGTCTAAGCCGGTCGGGATTGCAGTGATTCCAGTAGTGTCAGTACTTTTGTATCATCCTGTACTCCGTATTTTTATTTAAAAGTACCACAAGCTCTTTGCCAACATTCCTGTCATACTTAACGAACACATTGTCAGTTAAGATAAGATTTTAATTGAGATAGCAAAGACCGCTTCCAATACATTGGTCACCACAGACTAAGAGTCTAAGAGCTTCATCAAGCCAAGATCACCAATAAATCGCGAATATCTCTAAGCATCGTATTTATAGCAAGCTTAACATATTAGACAACAAACGTACATTATGACTCATTACCTTCACCCGCATCCGTATAAATCTAAAACGTTTTTCTCGATGCATTTCCCACGTTAACTTGCATTATTGACTTTTTGACCTTTCACCCGGTGGACTTTATATAACCTTGTATATATAATGAGAGGTCATATTGCAAAAAATATAAACTAGTTTGTATAATGGGAGATATGTTTTGTGTGTTTTGCCTGTTCGCTTTGATTCGATTGACCCGACTATCTTACGGTTCAAAGGTGATTGACAGTTATTCATACTTACTACCATTCGTACTCTATGCTATATTTCAGGATGTATATCGATTTCTTTAGAATGAATGATGGAGAGGACAGCATGTTCAGAAAAAAGATAATTCGAGGAGTCTGGTTAATTTGATGGTGCATTGCAACGGTTTAACATCTTAGTTCATATCGAGTTTAAACGGGGGGGGGGGGGGGGGGGGGGGGGGGGTTGACAAGAGGACGTTTTAAAGCAGCTTTCAGATCAACTTTTGGCGACAAGAGGACGTTTTAAAGCAGCTTTCAGATCAACTTTTGGCGACAAGAGGACGTTTTAAAGCAGCTTTCAGATCAACTTTTGGCTTATTATAAAGAAAAGTCTTAATAAGAATTATAGACTTGGGAAATTGTTTCATTTACATTCATTCTTGTTTAGTAGAATTATTTATTGCAAAGTTCGGAATGGAATCCAACGAGACTTGGAATGGATGGAGGCCAATGTGTTGAGGTGTAAAGTGCAAGAACTAAAACTCTATTCTCGGAATTATTTTCCCATAACGACCCTATCCCTTTACAAACAATGAAGCTGCTTCTCAATCAAGCACCTGTCTCGAGAGCATTCATCGGTTTCGCCGCATTTTTTTTTTTTTTTTTTTTGCCATGTAATACAATGTTATACAAAAATATTCAAATATCAATACAAACACTATAATTTTGAAACTTAACATATTATATTGTAACTGTATATAAGAGAACATCAATACAATGTTTTACAAGTTACATTTTAAGACTAAATATAAGAATTATAGAGGTAAAGACGATTTAGAGAAAGTAACAAGAGAGGAGAAAAAAAAAGAAATAGAATTTTACGAGAAGCTGTATTTTTTTGTTTTTTCCCCATTTATTTCATGTGACCTGAGTTTGTTTTTGTTTATTGCAGTACGTCTTTCTACTTGCTTTGTTCTTTGTAAGTAAGGTATGAATGTTGCAATACTGGGAATTGTTTTCGTGTATTTATTTTTGAAAATAAAATATTTAGCAAGTAAAATTATACAGTTAAGTAAGTTAAACCTTGATGAGTTATGTAACCCAAAAGATATATATTTTGATAACAGATGTTAAAAGCCTGATTGTTTGCAATACAAAAAGTATGGACTTCAGTCCAAAAGGTTTTTACAAAATGACATTCCCAAAATAAATGTTTCATAGTTTCCGGATGTCTATCACAAAAAAACACTTAGACCTAAATTAACTAATTTACATTTAGATAAAAACTGGTAAGTAGGTAAAACTCTCATAAAGTGTTTGTATTGAAATGATCTTAGATTTGTGTCTATTGTATTTTTGAAAGGTAGATAATGAACAGTTTTGCAGTTGAGGTTGTTGAATATTTCTTCCCATTGAAGATGAGGTTTTAATTCATTATTAAGTTTAATTAATTTAATTCGTATGTTATACAACATTTATGTTGAAGAATTGTATTTTCTCACTTAGTGTTATAAAGGTGTTTTTCATTTTCTGGTATATTCTCTGTTTTAATAATTTATTTCCATCATTTGGGTATGCTTCGGATAATAGTAAAATAGTTTAGAAATTCTGAGTTACTTATATTGTATAATTGTTTTAATTTTTCAAAATTATAAAATGTCTTGTATCTACAATCATATATATAATTTATTGTTTTAATTCCTAGCTGTAGCCATGCTTTGTAAAATAATAAATTGCCATTATGTTTTATGAAAGAATTATTCGTTATGTACTGTTTTAGTGGATTAACATCTTCACTATTAGAGTTAAAATCAATGTTTGACTATGATTCAATAACATTACATAAAAACGGCGTTTCACTTAACATAGAACAACCATCTTTGAAGCTAAAAATACTCTCAAAGATGAAGTTTCCGCCATATTTATCCATTGAAGATATGTATATAGACTTCCGTTCGCCATTATTATTTACATCTATTAATCGTTTAACCCAGCATGCCGTGATTGAATGTATACAAAGCTCTATATCTATCATCTTCATACTACCGTTTTCAATATTTTGAATATTTGTTTTACGCTTTATTTTTTCTGTTTTTCCCTCCGAAAGAAATTCGAACATTTTATTTTTTATTAGGTTTATTGTATTTTTAGTAGGTGATTCAAGCAAAGTTAGTAGGGAAAATAGTTTGGGTAGTGCAAATGATTTTTTAATGTGATTTTACCCAAAATCGACAATTTATGATTTTCGAGTTATGAAGGCAGTTTTGCAATTGTTCTATTTTCTAATTGTAGTTTAAATCTTTATTTTTATTTCTATCGTATGTGAAAACGATTCCAAATGTTGTTGCAATTTCATTAGTCCAAACGATTCAATAGCTAATATAAACACATATGGTGACAATGGGTATCCTTGCCTTACACCTCTATTTATATTTAAAAGAAACTCTGAGATATAACCATTGTTTGACACACAACTTTGTGCGTCATTATAAAATAATTTTATCCAGTCGATAAATTCGTTGCCAAACTTAAAATATTGTTATGTTTTTACATAAAACTCTGGTCAATGCTGTCGAACGCTTTTTTCAAAATCAGCAATAAATATTAGTCCCGGTCTATTGTCGTTATTCAAGTCGTCAAAAAGTGTCCTTATGTTTTCGCTAATGTAACGTCTTTTTAAGAATCCTGTCTGACTGTCATTAATAATGTCTGGTAAAACATTTTCATTCTGTTAACTATGACTTTTTTTGCAATTTTATAGTCAAAATATAATAAACTTACTGGCTTTGTCAATAGTGAAAAGTCTTTGTCTTTTTTCGGATGAAGCGTTATACTTAAATGCTTCTGCAGTGGTGTTAAAGTGCCATGCATGTATGAGTAGTTTATAGATTCTGTGTAAAATTGTTTTATGTCATTCCAAAATATTTATAAAATTCTGGTGATAATTCATCGGACCCTGGATTTCATTATTTTTTCATATCCTTAAGCTAGTTTACATTCATATTCAGTTAAAATACCATTACATAATTCTTGTTGATTTAAGTTCGTTTGAACCTGGCTTTATAGCTCTTTATAAAACATTTTAGTGTCTTGTTAAATATCTTTTGAGTGTGTTTTCTCACGATTATCTCGTGTAAGTCTGTTTATTTTTTTAATTCTGACCTCTTTTTTCCAAATTTGAAAAAGTATGTAGTATTTTTTCTGCACCTTCAATCCATTCAGCCTTAGCTCGTAAAATAATACCGTTTGATTTTATCTGTTATATTTGCTAATTCATATTTTTTTATCATTTTTATACATCTTATATATTTTGGTTATTTAGATAATTTGACAATTCTTCAACTAATTTATTTTTTTTTCTTTATGACTATTTCCTAAACTTTGATTCTTTTTTCTTTTCTTTGAAGTAATAATTTCGTTTCGTACTGTACCTTTTATTAATTTCCAGATGGTATTTGGATTTGAATTTATAGCTATTTCTGTTATATCCTTAATATATTTTCTAATTATTTCTTGATATTTATTTTCTAAAATAATCGTAAAATATCCCGGACCATGCGGTTCATAATTTGTGTTGATATTAAAATAGACAATTTAGTGATCTGGCCTGATTCCAACAGAAATATTACATTTGATAATTGAATTCAAGATATTTGATGAAACTAGGATGTAGTCAAGTCTGCTATAAATAGGTGGTTTATGATTAGAATGTCATGTATTTTGACACAAAGCAGGGTTTAAAAGCCTTAATATACCATGGATATCGGTATTTTCAATAATTGAATTAATTGTTTCTCTTTTATTTTTGCTGCTGTTAACATTTCCATTCTTTTTGTCTTTTTAGCGTCTATTATGGTGTTGAAATCACCATCTATAATAAATGGGTCTTGACAGAACTTTTAAAGTAACTAATTCTATTATTTTTCTTAGGCAATGCATTCCAACCATTGATTGCACGGTAAAAGAACGTTACATTCTCTATCCTATAGTATTTGGGTACATTAACATTATATAAATTTGCCCTAGTGGAATATATGAAGGACATTTGTCATTTACAATTTTAAAAACATGTTTAAAACATAATCGCTTATTTCTATTTTCCCATACCATTAATAAATGTAGCAATTTTATTTTACAATTTTGGAGTTTGTTTCTTAACCCTTTTAAGCTTGGGTACCAAGAAGAATATGAATAGTCCAAATGACATTATATCGGGGCAGAACATTAACATTTTTTAGTTATAAAATCTAAGAAGCTGGCTAATCGAAACAAAAATATAAGACGTGAATTTGCCTAACTCACACTTATGAAAAGAAGTCGTTCTGGTCTCACTTCATTTTTGAATTCTGTTATTTGTTCTATATAAAATAAGGATTTCCACGATAGAAAAGTTCAAATAAAATCTTTTTGAAGTATTTTTTCATAGCAGAAATGTCTTCGCACATAAAAATGCACAATAACTCGTGGTGTATTATCATTTACAAAGATGAATAATCAGCTGCAGTGATCGTCATGGCAATGTCATTTGGATGACCTCTGGCGACATTCGGTTGCTTGGTAACGCTGGTTATAATATGTTTGACCACGTATCTCGTAATGAAAACAGAAACTCCAACTGTCATTTATTGTAAGTTGATTGCTAGATGATACCTTTGTTATATCGCGTTTTCTACCTAAATGATAGTTAAAGATTGCATGTAATAATAGTAGGACGTCGGCATCATCATTTTAGAATTAACCGATATAACCAGCGCAAAAGTTGGTAACTCAGTCTTTTTTATCGAAGTGTATTTATACCCGATACTGAGAGTTTTTTGTATAAATTGTAAGTAGGTATATTGCTATATATGCAAATTTTATATTACTTAAGGTCACTAAGTAAATATTATTCAAGTTAACATAAGTTAAAAATGTGACGCTGTCTTTCTTTTCTTGATTATCATATATATATTTAAAACATCTCTCTTTTAAGAACCGAGGTATAAGAAAACATACATGATCTTGTTAATTAGCATAACTTTCATGAGAATACAGTCAAGGTTACACCATATAAGGTTAACATTCATAAACTTATTTCTGTCGCAAGAGTATGCAACTATGTTGTAAATATCATATAGTTACGTGTAAAATTCTCTTATTATATAAATAGTATCCAGTTTTTTCCGGTCTTCGTACAAAAAAGATGAAAGCACGTTAACCAAATTCTAGTGGATCAGCCATCAGACACGATGTATACTGTAGAATCAAAGAAGCATAGTCTCTTTTTATAAACATATTAATAAGTTTGTTAATATTAGTTTCAATATTAAATTAGATTTAATCATTATATTTAACAAATGTTAATTTACTTCGATGTAAGAAGTGGTCACTAGCTGTGCATTTAGAGATTGGTGTTAAGAACGTGAGCCAAACTCTTGAATCCATTTATAGTCTATTTTTAGGATTAATTGAGTTTGTTGCACGACAACTACAAACTAATCAGTCTTTTGGTTGACATATGCGTCAGAAAAGAAATAAAATGAAAATAACCTTTACTTGAAACTAACAGTATACTGTCATTTTAAGAGAAATCAAAGGTTGCTTCTAACGTCTTTTGTTCAATATCTACATTGCGCTAAGTTTCAGTTATTTTATTTAAGATTCGAAAAGATTGTATATGGAATTCAAATTTAATTGGAATTTTTAATTTTTTGCACAGTTTGATTTTGATTTCATCTGTCAAATTCGCTGTTAATTCAGATATACTATAAGTGATACTGACATAGTGAGTGACACTGCAATTGTTTGTATTTTCTAAATAAAGATAAGCAAACCGTAAAATATATTATATTCATCGAAATCATTTTTTTCTAATGTTAAACATTATAACAGAAGCCCAAGGTAAGCCTTCTCCTCTGACAAACGAATTTATTGCTGATACTTTAATATTCTTAATGTGACAATTTTCCACGCTTGCATTGTTGTGTTATCGGTCTCACTACACAGTTGATCTCTTATTTGCCACAGTTACACAATTCTTGCGTTTAAAAAGTAATCCTATGTAAATTGATATCACTTTTCAAAATGGTTCACGGGGCTTTGATTTCTTCTGCGGGTGGGTAAAGCGGGTGGGTAAAGCAAATGCATAGCATCACTGCTGTTAAAAAGTGAATTGTATATGGTTTTAACAGATGCATGTATTTATAAGTATTTCAGGACATCATTTTTTTTAAACAAACCCTTAAAGCATTAAGATCTACAGTTGCAGTTTTGCTACCAACTGCGGCGACCCTGTTATCATTCTTCTGTATGTTTGTAGAACAATTATTATAATTATGATATCCTATGTATGGTTTTGTTTATGCTTGTTTATGCTGTGTATCTGCGTATAACATCATTTCGCCGTTTGTTATGTATTTAACTAAGTATATAGGTGGTTTATACTCGAGTATTCTGTCGCATTTGTAAAAGAATATTTTGGTTGCACCATTTTTATAATGTGATGAAGGGTGGTGGGTGACTACACAGAGGTTGATTGCTGCTATAAACAAGAGAAAAGCTCCCAGTGGCGGTGTTGTTACTGTAAACAAGAGTAAAGCTTCCATTGGCGATGTTGCTGCTGTAAACAAGAGAAAAGCTTCCAGTGGCAGTGTTGCTACTGTTAACAAGAGTAAAGCTCCGAGTGGCGGTGTTGCTGCTGTAAACAAGACTAAAGCTCCCAGTAGCGTTGTTGCTGCTGTAAACAAAAGTAAAGCTCCCAGTGGTGGTGTTGCTGCTGTAAACAAGACTAAAGCTCCCAGTAGCGTTGTTGCTGCTGTAAACAAAAGTAAAGCTCCCAGTGGTGGTGTTGCTACTGTCAACAAGAGAAAAGCTCCAAGTGGCGGTGTTGCTACTGTAAACAAGAGTAAAGCTTCCAGTGGCGGTGTTGCTGCTGTAAACAACAGTAAAGCTCCGAGTCGCGGTGTTGCTACTGTAAACAAGACTAAAGCTCACAGTGGCGGTGTTGTGGCCGTGTTCTGCTGTAAACAAGACTAAAGCTCCCAGTGGCGGTGTTGTGGCGGTGTTCTGCTGTAAACAAGACTAAAGCTCCCAGTGCGGGTGTTGCTACTGTAAACAAGAGTAAATCTCCCAGTGGCGGTGTTGCTAATGTAAACAAGGGTAAAGCTTCCAGTGGCGGTGTTGCTACTGTAAACACGAGTAAAGCTCCCAGTTGCGGTGTTGCTACTAGCTCCCAGCGGCTTTGTTGCTACTGTAAACAAGAGTAAAGCTCCCAATGGAGTAAAGCTCCTATTGGCGGTGTTGCTACTGTAAATAAGAGTAAAGCTCCCAATGGCGGTGTTGCTACTGTAAACAAGACTAAATCTCCCAGTCGCAGTGTTGCTACTGTAAATGTATACAAGAGTAAAGCTCCAAGTGGCTGAGTTGCTACTGTAAACAAGAGTAAAGCTCCCAGTGGCGGTGCTGTGGCGGTTGCTACTGTAAACAAGAGTAAAGCTCCCAGAGGCGGTGTTGCTACTGTAAATAAGAGTAAAGCTCCCAGTGGCGGTGTTGCGACTGTAAATGTAAACAAGAGTAAAGCTCCCAGTGGCGGTGTTGCTATTGTAAACAAGAATAAAGCTCCCAGTGGCGGTGTTGTGGCGGTGTTGCCACTATAAACAAGAGTAAAGCTCCCAGAGGCAGTGTTGCCACTGTTAACAAGAGTAAAGCTCCCAGTGGCGGTGTTGCTACTGTAAATGTAAACAAGAGTAAAGCTCCCAGTGGCGGTGTTGCTACTGTAAATGTAAACACGAGTAAAGCTCCCAGTGGTGGTGTTGCTACTGTAAATGTAAACAAGAGTAAAGCTCCCAGTGGCTGAGTTGCTATTGTAAACAAAAGTAAAGCTCCCAGTGGCGGTGTTGTGGTGGTGTTGCCACTGTAAACAAGAGTAAAGCTCTCAGAGGTGGTGTTGCTACTGTAAACAAGAGTAAAGCTCCCAGAGGCGGTGTTGCTACTGTAAACAAGAGTAAAGCTCCTAGTGGCGGTGTTGTGGCGGTGTTGCCACTATAAACAAGAGTAAAGCTCCCAGAGGCGGTGTTGCCACTGTAAACAAGAGTAAAGCTCACAGTGGCGGTTTTGCTACTGTAAATGTAAACAAGAGTAAAGCTCCCAGTGGCGGTTTTGCTACTGTAAACAAGAGTAAAGCAACCAGTGGCAGTGTTGCTACTGTAAATAAGAGTAAAGTTACCAGTGGCGGTATTGTTGCAGTGTTGCTACTGTAAACAAGAGTAAAGCTCCCAGAGGCGGTTTTGCTACTGTAAACAAGAGTAAAGCTCCCAGAAGCGGTGTTGCTACTGTAAACAAGAGTAAAGCTCCCAGAGGCGGTTTTGCTACTGTAAATTAGTGTAAAACTCCCAGTGGCGGTGTTGCGACTGTATATGTAAACAAGAGTAAAGCTCCCAGTAGCGGTGTTGCTACTGTAAATAAGAGTAAAGCTCCTAGTGGCGGTGTTGCTACTGTAAACAAGAGTAAAGCTCCCATAGGCGGTGTTCTACTGTAAATAAGAGTAAAGCTTTTAGTGGCGGTGTTGCTACTGTAAACAAGGGTAAAGCTCCCAGAGGCAGTGTTGCTACTGTAAATAAGAGTAAAGCTCCCAGTGGCGGTGTTGCTACTGTAAATGTAAACAAGAGTAAAGCTCAAAGTGGCGGTTTTGCTACTGTAAATGTAAACAAGAGTAAAGCTCCCAGTGGCGGTTTTGCTACTGTAAACAAGAGTAAAGCAACCAGTGGCAGTGTTGCTACTATAAATAAGAGTAAAGTTACCAGTGGCGGTATTGTTGCAGTGTTGCTACTGTAAACAAGAGTAAAGCTACCAATGGCGGTGTTGCTACTGTAAACAAGAGTAAAGCTACCAGTGGCGGTGTTGCTACTGTAAACAAGAGTAAAGCTCCCAGTGGCGGTAGTGCTACTGAAAAGTAAAAGACGCTGGCCCATGTTGACACGTCTTATGTATGTTTCTATTGCATTTATTACTGTTGCAAGAGGTCCATATACTTTGTCCTTTGATCATAATTATGTTTCCATATATCATTTATTTTGTTTAACGTCAATGTATGTCGTCGAAGGTTAACAGACATTTAGTTAACCTAACCATTCTCCCAGGATCCCGGAAGATTGACCAGTATTGTATTTGCATTAAATGAAGTTTCGAGTGTAGTGTTTCGTGTATATCTGATCCATGTACTTTTTAGTGTCTGTCTGATCCATTTACTTTTTAGTGTATATCTGATTCATAAAGTTTTGAGTGTATACTTGATCCATGTAGTTTCGAGTGTAAACCTGATCCATATGGTTTCGAGTGTATATCTGATCCATGTAGTTTTTAGTGTTTACCTGATCCATGTAATTTCGAGTGTTTATCTGATCCATGTAGTTTTGAGTGTATACCTGATCGATGTAGTTTCGGGTGTATACCTGATTCATGTAGTTACGAGTGTATATCTGATCCATGTAGTTTCGAGCATATACCTGATTCATTTAAATTTTAGTGTATATCTGATTCATGAAGTTTTGAGTGTATACCTGATCCATTTAGTTTCGACTGTATACCTGATTCATATAGTTCCGAGTGTATATCTGATCCATGTAGTTTCGAGTGTATACCTGATCCATATAGTTTCGAGTGTATACCTGATTCATATAGTTTAGAATGTATAACTGATCCATGTAGTTTCTAGTGTGTACCTGATCCATGTGGTTTCGAGTGTATATCTGATCCGTGTAGTTTTAGTGTTTACCTTATCCATATAGTTTCGAGTGTATACCTGATTCATATAGTTTAGAATGTATAACTGATCCATGTAGTTTCTAGTGTGTACCTGATCCATGTAGTTCTAGTATATACCTGATTCATGTAGTTTTGAGTGTATATCTGATTCATGTAGTTTCGAGTGTATACCTGAGCCATGTAGTTTCGTGTGTACACCTGATCCATGTATATATAGTTTCAAGTGTATATCTGATCCATGTAGCGTTTATTGTATACCTGATTCATGTAGTTTTGAGCGTATATCTGATCCATGTAGCTTCAAGTGTATACTGATCCATGTAGTTTCGAATGTATATCTGATCCATGTAGTTTCGAGTGTATACCTGATCCATGTAGTTTCGAGTGTATACCTGATCCATGAAGTTTCGACTGTGTACCTGATTCGTGTAGTTACGAATGTACACCTTATTCGTGTAGTTACGAGTGTAAAGCTTATCCATGTAGTTTCGAGTGTATACCTGATCCATGTAGATTTGAGTATGTGCCTGATCCATGTAGTTTCGAGTGTATACCTTATCCGTGTAATTTTGGGTGTATACCTAATCCATGTAGTTTCGAGTGAATACCTGATCCATGTAGTTTCGAGTGTATACCTGATCCTTGTAGTTTCGAGTGTATACCTGTTCCCTGTAGTTTCGAGTTTATACCTGATTTATGTAGTTTCGAGTGTATACCTGTTCCCTGTAGTTTCGAGTTTATACCTGATTTATGTAGTCTCGAGTGTATACCTGATCCCTGAAGTTTCGAGTGTATACCTGATACATGTAGTTTTGAGCGATACACAATCCATGTAGTTTCGAGTGTATACCTGATGCATCCAGTTTCGAGTATATACCTGATCCATGTAATTTCGAGTATATACCTGATCCATGTAGATTTGAGTATATGCCTGATCCATGTAGTTTCGAATGTATACCTTATCCGTGTAATTTTGGGTGTATACCTAATCCATGTAGTTTCGAGTGTATACCTGATCCATGTAGTCTTGAGTGTAGATCTGATCCATGTAATTTCGAGTGTATACCTGATACATGTAGTTTCGAGCGATACACAATCCATGTAGTTTCGAGTGTATACCTGATGCATCCAGTTTCGAGTATATACCTGATCCATGCAGTTTCGAATGTATACCTGACCCATGTAGTCTTGAGTGTAGATCTGATCCATGTAATTTCGAGTGTATACCTGATACATGTAGTTTCGAGCGATACACAATCCATGTAGTTTCGAGTATATACCTGATGCATCCAGTTTCGAGTATATACCTGACCCATGTAGTTTCGAGTCTTTACATGATCCATATAGGTTTTAGTGTATATCTGATCCATGTAGTTTTGAGTGTATACACAATTAATGTAGTTTTAGTGTATACCTGATCCATATAGTTTCGATTGTATACCATATTCATGTAGTTTCGGGTGTATACCTGATATATGTAATTTCGAGTGTATACCTGATTCATGTAGTTTTGAGTATATACCTGATCCATGTAGTTTCGAGTGTATACTAGATCCATGTAGTTTCAAGTTTATATATGATTAATAAAGTTTCGAGTATATAACTGTTTCATTTAGTTTCAAGTATATACCTGATCCATGTAGTTTCGAATGTATACCTGATTCGTGTACTTTCTAGTGTATAGCTCATCAATGTAGTTTTGAGTGTATACCTAATTCGTGTAGTATCTAATGTATACCTGATCCATGTTGTTTCGAGTGTATACCTGATCCATGTAGTTTTAAGTGTATACCTGATTCATGTATGGTTGAGTGTATACGTAATCCATGTAGTTTCTAGTGTATACCTGATCCATGAAGTTTCGAGTGTATACCTGATTCGCGTAGTTTCGACTGTACACCTGATCCATGTAGTTTCGAGTGTATAACTGATCCATGTAGCTTCGAGTGTATACCAGATTCATGTAGTTTCTAGTGTATACCTGATTACTGTAGTTTCGAATGTATACCTGATCCATGTGGTTTCGAGTGCTTACCCGTTTCATGTAGTTTAAAGTGTATACCTGATTCATGTAGTTTCGTGTGTATACCTGATCCACGTAGTTTTGAATGTATACCTGATCCATGTAGTTTCGAGTGTATACCTGATCCATGTAGTTTTGAGTGTATACCTGATCAATGTAGTTTCGAGTGTATACCTGATCCATCTAGTTTCGAGTGTTTACCTGATCCATGTAGTTTCGAGTGTATACCTGATTCATGTAGTGTTGAGTGTATACCTGATCTATGTAGTTTCGAGTGTATACTAGATCCATAAAGTTTCGAGTGTATACCTGATATTTTAGTATATACCTGATCCATGTGGTTTCGAGTGTATACCTTATCCACGTAGTTTCGAGTGTATATCCGATTCATGTTGTTTCAAGTGTATACCCGATCCATGTAGTTTCAATTGTATACCCGATTCATGTAGTCTCGAGTGTATACCTGATCCATGTAGTTTCGAGTGTACACCTGATTCATGTAGTTTCGAGTTTATACCTGATTTATGTAGTATTGAGTGTATAAGTAATACCTATAGTTTCGAGTGTATACCTGATCCATGTAGTTTCTAGTGTACACCTGATCCATGTAGTTCGAGTGTATACTTGCTTCATGTAGTTTCAAATGTATACCAGATTCATGTAGTTTTTAGTGTAAACCTCATTCATGTAGTTTCGAGTGTATACATGATCCATGTAGTTTCAAGCGTATACTTGATTCGTGTAGTTTCAAGTGTTTACCCGATTCATGTAGTTTAGAGTGTATACCTGATCCATCTCAGTAGTTTCGAGTGTATACCTGATCTATGTAGTTTCTTGTGTATATCTGATTCTTGTAGTGTTGAGTGTATACCTGATCTATGTAGTTTCGAGTGTATACCTGATTCATAAAGTTTCGAGTGTATACCTGATAGTTTAGTATATACCTGATTCATGTAGTTTCAAGTGTATGCCTGACCAATGTAGTTTCGAGTGTATACCCGATTCATGTAGTTTCGAGTGTATACCCGATCCATGTAGTTTCGAGTTTATACCTGATTTATGCAGTTTCGAGTGTATACCTGATCCATGTAATTTCGAGTGTACACCTGATTTATGTAGTTTCGAGTGTATACCCGATCCATGTAGTTTCGAGTGTATACCTGATGTTTGTAGTTTCGAGTTTATACCTGATTTATGTAGTTTCGAGTGTTCACCTGATCCATGTAGTTTCGAGTGTATACCCGATCCATGTAGTTTCGAGTGTATACCCGATCCATGTAGTTTCGAGTGTATACCTGATCCATGTAGTTTCGAGTGTATACCTGATCCATGTAGTTTCGAGTGTATACCTGATCCTTGTAGTTTCGAGTTTATACCTGATTTATGTAGTTTCGAGTGTATACCTGTTCCCTGTAATTTCGAGTTTATACCTGATCCTTGTAGTTTCGAGTGTATACCTGTTCCCTGTAGTTTCGAGTTTATACCTGATTTATGTAGTTTCGAGTGTACACCTGATCCATGTAGTTTCGAGTTTAAACCTGATCCTTGGAGTTTCGAGTGTATACCTGATCCTTGTAGTTTCGAGTTTATACCTGATCCTTGTAGTTTCGAGTGTATACCTGTTCCCTGTAGTTTCGAGTTTATACCTGATTTATGTAGTTTCGAGTGTATACCTGTTCCCTGTAGTTTCGAGTTTATACCTGATTTATGTAGTCTCGAGTGTATACCTGATCCCTGAAGTTTCGAGTGTATACCTGATCCCTGTAGTTTCGAGTATATACCTGATCCATGTAGTTTCGAGTTTATACCTGATTTATGTAGTTTCGAGTTTATACCTGATTTATGTAGTTTCGAGTTTATACCTGATTTATGTAGTTTTTGGTGTATTTATGGTTGATCATTCTATAGTTGACAATCACATTGTTCTCTTTGATTTTGCGACGGAGCAGTCTTCAATAATGACGAATGTATAGCTTACGTCTTTATAGCTCATTACTAATTGTTACCTAAAATCCCTACAACCCACAAAATAATAACCCTTCTTTGTAACGTAACAGTTTGGTACCGTTGATACAACTTGTGTTTCCGTCAGTTAGTTTCTTCTCAACTTAAATTATACTGTGCCAATCGATGTAAATAATCGATACTTATAAATATCTAATGACGATTTTTTTAATCGATAAGTCAACAGCTGTGCTGTGTAAATCGTCAACACAGCAACATTACAACATTACCAATCACTACGTTTGTCAATCTAGTCTATTTTAAAGTGTGTTGTTTTTTTTGTTCCGTACACATGTACTGACACCACAAATCTTATAAGTACAACCGTTTAACCCCATCATTAGGAAGGTAGGAGTATCTGAATAATTAAATTATTTTCTAAAAATTATCCATTTACGTTCATTTTCCAGCCTAAAACTGCACTTACATCTTTTTTAATTGTGAATGTACGGTGACAAGTTTGACTAGCTCATTCATTATAAATACCTGTGTAATAAAACAATTTCTCACATGCTTGATCTATTACGACGCATGCGCAATGTGATGTTTTGTATAACCTTACAGTACGTAGGCAAGGTAGCGAGCGTCATTCATGTTACCGACATTATGTTATCTGTAGCCTTGAAAAATTAATAAAAATCGAATAGTATGTTGGGGGGCGCTCGAGGTACAGATAAAGTATCCGTTTTCTTTATATTTAGAACATTCATACAAATAGTACCGACAGCTGGAATACAATACGGAACGTAAAATGCAAAGATTAGATTAATAACACATCGGATATGTTGCACCAAGTGCATATCAACATAAGTGAGAAATAGACCGAGACAAGTGGACAAGAGAAAGTAAAAGAGAAAACGGGAGGGGGAGAGAAAGAGGGGAGAGAGAAAAAGGGGCACAGACATACCAGGCATATGCAACCAGTGACTCACGTACATAAATAACGAGAATATTACATTTAAAAACGAATGATGAGAGAGAGAGAGAGAGAGAGAGAGAGAGAGAGAGAGATAGAGAGAGAGATACACACAAATAAATACAATTAGATACAAACCAGACATAGATAGGTAGGTAGGTAGGTAGGTAGAAATAAAGTAAAGATTGGAAAAAATGGACAGAGAGATTGATATTTAGAAATACTGATATATTCAAGGAGAGAAGCACTAACAAATAACATACAGAGAAAGACAAAAACATCCAGTTAAACGCAGAAATAGGAGCATAAGCAGAGACAATGAGATATAGAAAAGAGAGAGAGAGAGAGAAAGAGAGAGAGAGAGAGAGAGAGAGAGAGAAAGAGAGAGAGAGAGAGAGAGAGAGAGAGAGAGAGAGAGAGATTATAATAATAGGCTACACATTAATAGTTCAAGGCTATACACCATTCCCTATTTGACACCCGTGCTCATTGTGCGAAACGTGGCATCCATTTTACAACACAAAAAACAAGATCAAATAGCTTTGCAAAAACTATCCCTTAATAGTTATCGATTTGTAAAAACATGTTTTTTTCCTTCTAATAGTATTGACCTAGTTTAGCAACCCATGAAATATAGATGATATAGTTTGTACATTCCCCATTATATAACTAGTGTGCGCGCGCACACTGTTAAGGTCAATTGGGATAATGATATCATGGCAGCTAGAAGAAAAAGGATCATGACGTGACGGTCGGTGGTGGGCCCTATATTCGCCTTATAAAGGTACGGGATCCTTAAATAAAGCATTCCATTACTATCGATTATTTATTGTTAGTGTTTTCTCTTTGTTTTTATGTTGTTATTGTATGTTAATAAAGGGCAAAGTGTAGAGTTAAGAGGCCATTAAGGTCATTTTAGTTCAGAAAAAGCTTACACGTGATTCATTGTGTATGCCGATGATTAATTAAGATATAAACCATGCTATGACAACATTATGTAACCGTAAAATTCTCATTTTCAGAAACTACCTCATCATGTAACTCAGGAACAGTTTTACTTGACTTTCGTACAAGTTCATATGCTTTCGGATATTTCGACTTTGGTTTAATCACGGTGTTATAAAACTATCGACTTGGTAAGTTCTGTTTATATTTATGACTGTCTTCTTGTGTGTCTTTGTTTTAATAAAATAGACTTGTAGAAGAAATTCGTTAAAATGTATATGTATTAATGGATATAACGAGCGTTAGAAATGAGAGTATGTTATCTCTACATGTACTTACATCTACCTTGCAAAAGATTACCTTACTATAGATAATAGCCGAGAGTAGAAAACAGTCCTTCCAATGCATCAACTATATCCAGTCGATTTAACATTAACCTTTTACCGTTGATCTGCCAAGTTTAATGCTTATTGTATATGCTATACACAAAGCTGACAAAACAAACAAAAATTTGACATACATTGATAGAACATGGCCTCAATTGACCGCTGTACAATTTGCAGTGGTCAGTTGAGGTCAAGTTGCGGTCTGGGATAGAGCGGTTCACCTCAAGTGACATGTAACTGTCCGATATTTTCGCTACAAGTCTTACGTTCGCGATATCTCTCGTGTATATATACACATTTACATACGCATATGATTAAGGTATGCGTTTTATATATATGAATTCACTTATGAATATTCATTTATTGGATTTTTTCTCTGTGTTTACGTGTTTATCAGCTGGTGTTACGAGCTGGGATTGAGCAAAAGTGGTAAGCTAGTGCGCATGCTCAAGGTCACGTGCCAGCGCAGTATTTTTTTGCAAATTGGAAAAGCTTACGTAAATTACTTAAGTTGTCATCTATTGCAAATGTGGTTTTAAGTTTAAAATGCTTCTCGAGAATTCTTGGACAGGCCATTCAGAATACAGGAATAATTTGAATATAAGTAACTTGGAAGGTTCTACCATGGGGTATGTACCTTATTATATATATAATATAGTATACATACAACGTTAAACTATAATATGTATATGAATAAATCATATATAGTAATTTATCCAATGGAAAACATTGACAATTTAATAAGTGACTAAATAAGAAAAAGGGAATATGCTATTAAACGCAAAATTAATAAAAGTGCAAAGTTTCTACTTTAGATTTGGTTAATTATGTAAATTACAACCAATAAATGTCTCAGCATACCAATTTTAAACAATAAAGATATAAGATATAATAGTGTTGAATATTTTTAAAGCACCTTGCAAAGAAATATTTGAAATCCATGTACAATGGTATTATGGTAATCATTGTTTTTGTTTCATTATTCATTATTCTTATTTTGATACATTTTGTCAAAAAGTTTTACCTAACTTCTTTTAACCTTTTTTTATTTCATAATATGTTTTTAAGATTGTGTTTAAATAAGTCTTGTTGGTCACACTGTGAATGGACGAACAAATCTCAACAATCACCATAACAGTGCAACCGAGTGCACCATTTGTTTAAATAATTAACTAGAATTATAAAATCATTCATTCTTACATTTTTGAAAAATGAAAATGCATGTCTTTATATTAAGTTATATTTTACTAAAAACACTTCATAGATCAAAGGAAATCAATACTTATTCGACATTTAAATCGTCTTTTATCAACAAGTGAATTCAGTGTTGTTTCCGGATTATGAGAGGGAAATCCGTTGTTTTTAAGAATAAGGTCAATCACATCATTTGAGGTTTATAAACGCAGCTATAGGCTTACGTTTTATTTCTGTTACCTTTGTTGTAATTGTTTACTCAATGTTTTGTTTTAAATGGTGTGTGATTCATTGGTCGAAACACATCATGCTTCGGGAGCAATTTCTCGTGATAATGACATCATGTCCAATTTGTCTTTTTTTTATTTATTACTGCTATGCCCACTAAATAAACCTAAAATAGATAGCTCCGCATGAGTTATTTACTTATATAAATTAATTACAACAGTGTGTTTATATAAACATTAAAATCTTATTGTATCTACAGAGAGTCCTAAACGTTTATAGACACGCTTTCTAATACTCGTCGTAGAAATACTACAAAAATGGGAAAAATTAAACAACTTATATATACTCAACAGAAATATATATATTATCAAATGAAAGTCAAAGTTTGATTAACTGTCGATTTCAATGCAACAACAAATATACATTATTTTTTTAAACAAATGTATTTATAGAGAGAGCTCGCCAGTATCACACTCTTCCGAGAGCATTTTTTCTCCATGAAAGTAGATCGATGAAAAAAAACGCTAGGGAGGAATGTAGCACTTCTGTGATGCATACGTGAACTCTTCGGACTAGTTCGAGATCAATATCATCTAGTTCTATAATGTTCTTTGTTGTTTCTTCCAATATGTCAAGATATTGATGCGTAGGGTGTGTACTTTATCTCAAGGACGAATCGATGCTATTCCTGTTAATAGAAAACATAGAAAAATGATATTAGTAAATTAGGATTAAAAGAGAATAATTGGGTTTTATGTGTGTGTGTGTGTGTGTGTGTGTGTGTCATATGTCAAAATAGATCAAATATACTTGTGAGATTTTGTAGAAATGACCATGAACTGTGATAATGAGAAATTAAGACTGTAAAAAGCACGTTCTGGAACGGATTTTAGAAGTTTACCTGGTCATACGTTTGCATAATCAAACGTTGTAATAAAACACAATGTGTTGTTTTATATGTCTTATTAAAGATGTGGAACAGATAAACCACAATATATCTAACAAAGCTTGAGCATTCCATGTTGTCATGTGTATTGTTTCTTGGCCAATATGTAAAACACAATATCACTTTTTGAAATAAAAAACACTCACATATCTTGAAAATGGTATAAAAATAAGAGGGAAACATTTGTGTGCTGTTAGTGTAAAATCGAATTGTGTAAACCTTGTGACTTCTGATATTCGTATTGTCTTTTATGTGCTCTTACCATTTCAGTTATCAGTCATTTATATAAAAATGTTAATCAAAATTCAAAATATATAATATTGTTTTCGAAACTGCTATGATATCAAAATTAACTAAACAAAGAAAAATAAAAAAACATACACGTATCAGTAAGTATTTTATTCTTCTACGTTCTATCGTTTTCACCATCAAAAACTACATGTGTATGTACCGTCAATGTGCTGTAAAACACTTCAGAAATATCAACGGAGTTCATTTGACAAAACTGTCTTTTTGAAAGTATTTCTAAAAGAAATTGTGGCTAAACTTAAACAACCCATAGTACTCATACCAAAAAAATAAGTATTAGATTAGTGACAGGTGATATAACATGTTTGGAGATTAAGTACACTTAGTTCAACAGCGATGGTTATGCAAATACGTACATGATTAAATCATAGGTCAAGGACATTTATTATTAAGTTGCATCAAACGCCGGTATGGCGTTATGTAAAACTTTAGGCATACAATTTAACTTTTAGTTTAGTTTTAGTTTGAACCTTTTTCTTTTACTTCGATTGCGTAACGAGTTATTATAACGTATACAAATCACGCGCGAAGTTTTTCTGGATAGAACAAGTTCTGTTTTAGTTTAGTGATATTAGTGGCAGGTAATTCTGATTAAATGTTGATTGTGTCGCAATGTACTGCATAACTTCTGTATCCGAATGTGCGTAAAGAAACGTGACTAGCAGAACGTGGTTTATGTTTTTATTACATACCAGCCATATATAGATGTTAGTCATGGTTTATCCCACTGTACATTTCTAGTGAAATAGGATTGACTATAACATTGGGAATGATTACACAATAGTGCATTAAGCAGAACTTGGGTAAAACGAATAGATCCGGATTTAAAAAAAACGTGAACGCTATTTCAGAAAATATATATGAGTGAAATGAGTAAAAAATTAAAAAGGTAGAAATAATTATCAAATTTGGTTACATTAAGAGGGAAGTATTTTACTTTATTGATGCTACGGTATGGGTAAACACTCTGATGCATGTGTTTTATCTCCCATTCATAATTGTGTTTCTTTCGTCTTAAATGTGTTCACTTTTAAAGTAGCATAACGTCACCTTAAAACTAAAAATAACGTAATGGGCCATTTTTTATATTCCCTTTATGGTGTCGATAAAATGTATTTTGTCAAATAAATAATAAGAGTGAAAATATTTTTCGATATACTTATTACGTATAGTCATGTCAGTCCATTTAATAAAAAGCGCTTAAAATAACATTTTATTTTAAAGTTGTCAATTCTATACGTTCAGAGACATTAAATTTATTTATGAACTCTCTCTCTCTCTCTCTCTCTCTCTCTCTCTCTCTCTCATTGCTCTATGTGTTCTTGTGATGGTAGTATTTATATACCTGGCTGAAACTGTTAGTGACATTTGTGAACTGAAGAGATGTGTGTTGATGCAATATAAGTCTATCTCTTTTGAAGTACCTGTAGTATTATATATCGGTTTCAACCCCCGAGTTTAGAGTATGGTCTGTATGTAGTGTACTATTTAAAGGAATCGATTTCTTCTCAAAACATCATACCTGGTTTTTTTTTTTTTCAAATATAGGATTATATGATGACACGAAGGTCACACGCTTTCTGTTATGGAAAGTCAAAGAAATGGGTGGTAATTAAGTAACAGAACTGAATACAGATTTTAAAGCGATGCAAAAACAATATTTGTTTTACTTGTATTTGTGTGATTGGTTTATGGTTTTGGGTAAATAAATTAACGATTCAATTGTGAAAAACAATTCCAACAATAAATAATCTGAAAATGACATTAAATACATGTATAACAATTATATAGTGAATATTAAAAAAAGTGATAAAAGTGTGTGAGTTCCAAAAAACACATCGTATTGGTTGCTCATTCTCTTTTTTTTCAATTTGAGATAACTCTAATGACATTATTGATATTATAGAATGTTATTTTACAAATGAAACCATTATTTATTATACAGTATTAACATTTGTTTAATAAAACAGAAATCAATACTGTAAGCTTTGCTCGAAACGTAATTTAGCATGCCCTTTATTAAATGAAATTGGTCAGGATTTTATTATTGGCTTAAAGGCCCAACCTGGGTATAAAATGGAGGTAATGGCGGTGGGAGTGTTTTCCCTTGATTTTCAAAACACATTCAGGTCTGGGGGAGTAATTTTCAAATCTAAAATAAATTCATGGATTGAAAAATTTGAAATTTGTCATGCAACATAGTCTTAATATTACTCACAGGTCCTGAAATTTTTAGAATAATATCTGCATTAATTTATTACTTATTGCTTTCAACAGACAATCAGTTACAGAGAAATTTGAATTTTGGTGGAGGAGCAAACTGGTCAATATTTGTCATGTGACCATTGTTTGTAAACAAACTGGCATGCTGTAGCTCACATGGCTGTATTTAGGTATAATAGTTAAATACAAGCTACAAATCATGCAAGACTTACCAAACTTTTAAATGATTTCTTGTTTTATCCTTTTTTAATCACCAACAGTATATATATATCACCAGATTTAAATTATATAATATTTCCTCTTCTTTACTAAAAAAGGTCCGATTTATGGTGCCACGTGAATGAATCATTATACATGTGTATTATATCACATCAAACAGAAATGATAGTTTTAGATTCAAACTAAACATAGTGTTTTCACTAGGAATATCATGAACATATAAAGCTTTTGTCAAATGAATGCTTTTGAAAATGTCTTAAAATTACCAAATCCAAAACAATTTCTGGGGTTTTTTTAATAAATTACCCCGTAAATTCTCGATTAAAACTGATTAAATCATCATGATTTATGCTTTAATGAAATTGAAGTGTTTTCTCTCCCTCTGTGTATTACATTGTTATGACAGGAACCAATTTTTATTGTTTTTTGTTTTTTTTACTTTTTTTTTTGTTTTTGACATGCACGGCCTTGACATTGTTCATAACTACCACAATTTATAATTTACACTGATACACAATTTCATGTATGATAAAACACCAATATTAATTAGCACAGTTTCTATCACACAACTTTGTATCCAAGGTATGATTTGAGGTATTGTGTTGAAAAAAGACACCTTTTGCAATTTTTAATCACATCAACATTAGTTCAAGTCTAATTCCCAATATATTCAACAAAGTGTTTTGATTACTACATTTTTTCTCAATAACATCCTAGTATTGATATAATTTCTAAGTATGAATATAATTGCAAGTTCTGATTTTCGGTCATTCAAAGTGTATTTTTTTTTTAAATAAATAGACACATATGATCGTATACATTATTACTTTGATATCAATCAACAACATTCTCTAATCACTTAATAGCGGTGATAAAACAGTAATTACCTGATAATGATTAATTAAAGACCCTATAGTCCCCAATGCTAAAAAGGGATGTGATATTGACCCCAGAGTCAACATTCCTGTATCAGTGACAATGCAAACCTTCTGCATTGTTTTACAAACATTATGCTGTCTGCTATGATAACTGTTCTATTGCTAGACCATATTTGATAAAACACGCCCTGTAGAGTTATATTAATTAACTTATTTACATCCGATAGTCTGATCGGATGTTCGGGCTTTAAGTAAATATGTTTTTTCCAATATAGCATGACTTTTTATACTCACTCACACCGTATTGCCAAAAATATAAAATTTAAACCTGTCAAAATAATATAGTTTAAAGAGTAGATCCGTCATTGGTACAGGTTCACACGTAGTAAAAATGGTTTCATCTAAGAAAGAGTCCAAATGACATCAAGCAGTAGTTAAATGCTGTCTATTTTAAGAATAAGGATTTCGTTTCAAGTTTACCACTCCAATTTAAATATCGACTTTGTCATGATTTCATGTGGATTTTCATACCAAATCATTCGGATTTGATTTACTAATGATAATTAGATGCTTTTTTATCCATTTTAATGATTATTTAATTTTTGAAGGCATTTCCAGCGTGCAGCATTTAGAAAATATCTACCACATTTTGCATCCATCATCTGGTTGAAATAATTGCTATTCAAACGAACAATTAAAACAAACAAAAATGACGCTAGTTAGTTAATTTAAGATAAAACTCATTGCTATATAATTATATTAAACGATAAGAGGCAATGATTAATTAGCCATGATAAAATGAGTTCATTTATCAAAATAAAACCGTTCAATCATGTGCAAATGGTAAAAACTATAAAAGTGTACTGTAAACATATTTTAACCCATCTTATGTAATACGTTTCATCAGCCTTAATAAAGGGAATATATTATATAAAGGGCCTGTCCGTGGGTAGCCGGGGCTATACCGGAGCAGAGATTGGGCGATTTTCGGGGATCGGTAATAGTACGGCAGCGCAACGGTATCACATCGCTAAAGAACGGTAGTACATCGTCAGGACATCGTCAGAACATCGGCGAAAATTAAGCAACGGCAGGCGACGGTAGAAAATTTTGAACATGCTCAAAAAATTCCGCCGTTGCGCTGCCGGAGCGACCAACGGGACTACAACGGCAGTACAACGGCAGTACTACGGTATGGCTTCGTTTATGCCGGTAGAGCGCCGGTAGCGCCCCGTAATGGATCGGCAGCTTTCCGGTAGTCTCAATGTGTACCGTACTGGTACAATGTACCTATGTGATACTGTAGTACTATCGAAATCCACCGAAGTAGTACCGTAGTACTACCGTATTGCTAACATTGTGCATTTTGCATATAAATAGTGGCACAGACTACCAGCCCGTCATTCCTTCATTTGTCACCGGAGATGGCGGACTTGTGGATTCAGGATTATCAAATAGCCATCATCCAACACCAGAACCAGGTGACCCAGTTGGCACTTCACCAGATCTAGGCCAGTAAGAGGAGAAAAAGAATACCTCAAGAACCTCGAGCAATCTGGGTGAGACCATGGATCAGCAGGCGTCGTCAGTTTGGCATGTATGACCAGCTGCCGGTGGAGCTCCGTAGAGAGGACCAGAGGGCCTTCAAGAACTTCCTCAGGATGCACATCGGCTCTTACATCGGTAGGACATCGGTAGAAAACGGTATCACAACGGGAACGCCGCTACTACATCGGTAGAACAATGGTATCACAACGGGAACGCCGCTACTACATCGGTAGAACAACGGTATCACAACGGGAATGCCGCTACTACATCAGTAGAACAACGGTATCACAAAGGGAACGCCGCTACTACATCGGTAGAACAACGGGAACGCCGCTTCTACATAGGTAGAACAACGGTACCACTACGGGAACGCCGCTACTACATCGGTAGAACAACGGGAACGCCGCTTCTACATAGGTAGAACAACGGTATCACAACGGGAACGCCGCTACTACATCGGTAGAACAACGGTACCACTACGGGAATGCCGCTACTACATCGGTTTTGCTACGGTCAATTTTGATTCTCGCCGGAGCTCCGCCGATTTTCTCGCCGTTGTAAATGTTTTGCTCCGGTTAAGTCCCGGCGAGGTACATCGGTAGTGCGTGACAGGCCCTTAAGCAGTAAATGCATAACGTCAAGAAAACATTTAATTCAACGTTTTCACGCATGTTAATCAGTATAAAACTGGATAAAGTTAAACATCAAAATCAATACGCTATACCCATTTTCAGAGACTTGTATAATGTAATAAATATAATGTTTTATTTAATGTATATACTGTGTATTAACCATGGTGAGACTTAAATAAAGAAATATATATCTATATTCCGGATGATGTCAAACTGTACAATATATTTATACCACGAACGTTACAAAAGTCATCATAAATAAGAAACTGTATCGGTACAGACAGGCAGTATTGCAATGGTAATATAGTTATCGACACAGCCGCCATTTTTATTGATATATAATTAATAAACATAATGGAGAATGCAAACATTTTGTAAGTACATGAACATAGAAGCCAGATTAAATAAGGTATAATTTTTTATTATTTTGATATCTGATTTGCTGACTCGGGAGACGCAAAATAAAAAATCTTTAAAAGGCTCCATAGAGACGTGCAATATGTCGCACTAATGAACACAGGTGGCCCGCGTGATAGGTTTATACTTTGGTTTTAAACAATATATATCTAAATCAATATATAAACCTTTTTGATATAGTATATAAATTTCGAAGCAAACCAGTTCTCACATTATACTTTGTACAGACATAGTCATTTACCTTTTGTTCAAAATTTATGATCCAATGAGAAAATTATGTCACGGTGCCATTTCAACGATAATTTTATTGATAATGGTATATTTTATCATTGCTAAATATATTTTATATATAACTTAAAGATTAAAGGAAAATCGAATGGTTATCTGATTTTGAAAGGTAAAAATAAATATATATATTGCGATTTTGTAGTGCATTGCTTCTGGCTGCAGATGACGTTTCTAAATTATAAACAAAACAACTTCCGGTTGATCAGTTTCCTCATTTGGTCATGATGATATAGTAAAAAACATTATGTTGTTGATTGGAAAAAAAGTATCATCCGGGTTCTCTATATTTCAAAAGCCTCAGAGGCAATGAAATTTACTTTGTTGTTGAACATGAGTGGTATTTTTTCATGAATCATACAGGAGTAATTTCACAATCATGCTGTTTCATGTGTGCACCGCGTGACCCTGTGATGATAAAATTTCGGGGGAGTGTAACTATTTTCTTTGTTATATAATATGCGTATCGACAAGGATATACGTTTTCTTTTTGGCAAGACGGAATAAATACAAGGTTTGATACGTTTTGTTTTATTTCTGATATAGATGTGAATGTATTTACCATAAAAATTATACTGTTGACGTTCCTGTTCCTGTATTGTTGATTTTGATTTACATGGCGGTTTTCCTGCATACCTATACTCTGGTATATATATGTTTACCATAATTCAGATTTCTTCATCTCACTGCAACGTTTATAATTCGTTGTAGGTTTTGACTAACAATACATAATTTTTACATGCGTACTTATTATTCATGATCGGTAGACTATGAGGACCGATCCCGGTTTTCCGATCACAATAGTTCACATGATTTTTTGAAATTGCACACGGAGATAATATCTTAGTCACAATAAGCTATGGTATTATGTAACGTGTTTGAACATTCTTTCAATCAACCATAAGACTTAAACTGATTTCGCAATTCCTTACTTCAAAGGTCGACATGACATGCTCTAGATTTTCTAGATGTACTTGAAGAATGCATAATCACAAGACCAAAAAGCGATTACTTAAGCATAGATAACCATTCACCGTGAACCATTTCCATGTCCCCGATCACGCACAAGGCCAGTTTATAACGACCAATTTTGATAACCGCGCGCTTTTTAGTTCATCTGAGCACAATTCAGGATGAGCTATTGTGATCTATCTTCGTCCGTCGTTCGTCGCCCGTCGTCTGTCGTCCGTCGTAAGCTGTTGCCCCGAACGACTTCTTCTCTGAAACCACTTGATAGATTTTCACCAACTTTAATGTGGAGCTTTCTTACACAATGATATCTCACGTTTGTTCAACTGATGACTCTGGGATCAAATTTCAGCTCGCCCCAGAGGTTTATCAGTATTTGTTTTTTTAAACTTTCAAAAGCATTCTTTTCCGAAAGTTCAAGGCCTGAAGGATTGATATTTTGCCTGAAGTATCATCTTATGAGTTTCTATTCAGCCATTACCCTAGGGTCAAATTGGACTCGCCCCGGGAACATATCAGTTTTACATAGGGAAGTTTAAATTTGAAAATCCAATCAAATTCGTTCATATACGGTTTAAATGATTCCTATGACTAGGAGTTTCAAATTTGTTCAAATAAAGGGGATAGGATCGATTGCGGCCCAGTAAGTTGACTTTGCTATTTGCACGGGAATACTACGGACAAACGGAAAATTCTGCTTTTCTGATCAGTTTTAGGTATTATTTCAATTATCTTCATGTTTAGAGTATTGCTTAGACATAACAGCTGAAACAGGGTCCTTTAAAGTGGATTTAATATAAATAAGAGACCGTCATGGGTAGACTATATAACGCATAAGCAATATATTAGTTACGGTATGTTATTAAACACGGCTGTCTAACAATTGTCTAATCTAATCTGCAATAGTGTTAGACAATTACATGTCAACTTATTACAGGAGAATTCATGATTACATAAAAACATATTGCTGAACGAGACATTGCATTTTGTTATATATAGTTCCCACTTATCTTAAACTACTAAATCATATTGACTACAGCTATATATAGTTACAATTTATCTTAAACTACTAAATCATATTGACTACAGTTATGTATAGTAACAATTAATCTTAAAATACTAAATCATATTGACTACAGTTATATATAGTTACAATTTATCTTAAACTACTAAATCACATTGACTACAGCTATATATAGTTACAATTTATCTTAAACTACTAAATCATATTGACTACAGTTATATATAGTAACAATTTATCTTAAACTACTAAATCATATTGACTACAGTTATATATAGTAACAATTTTTCTTAAACTACTAAATCATATTGACTACAGTTATTAGTCAATAAGATTGTATCTTAAGTCGCAAAACTGTCATGTTTAAATGTGTTTACTGTATATGATCAGTTCACTCTGTTGACGAGATGATGCAACGATTAAATAACATAAAAACTGCACGTAATAAATGAAAAGGAATACGACAAGTGTACGTTAGATACTGCACGTTATTGAATAATCGTATGGTTATTAAATGTAATTTGAATTATTACTAGAGCTAGTGAGAATTTAATGGGCCCAAGTAGAAGGGATGCAAGAAAGCATGTTATTATAAATATAAATGAAACATTGTTTTCTATTGTAATTATGAAAATGTAACTTACAAAGACTGTCTAGAAGCATAGATGTTCGTGTCCAATAAACATAGGGAAAACGAAATATCTTTGCTTGTATTTAGTTTCATCATCTAACTTTGGATGATAGAGTCCGGTTTTGTCATCTGTAAACCACATTTAGGCTCCCTAAAGGCTTGTTGCCACTGACCGATCACTGAAATCTCCTGTTATGACACATCTTCTGTGTGAATGGTTTGTCCATATATATCTCAGTTGTGCCCCCTTTTTTGCATTGCAACATTATTTTTGCGCTTAAAAAATAGAGCAAAATCTAACAAAGCAGGTGCTGCAATAAGATACCACCAGTTGTTGTGTATTTTTATGTGTAAATAAATTCCTACTATGAAAAAATATTATGTGGAATAATGTTTTACCCTGGAAATCCTAGACCTTAGTTTCTATAGAACAAAGAACACAATTCAACTGTGTGGTGAGACCTGTAATTATTGTTCTATACATTGTTTATATTTGAACTTAGGGTTGTTGTGTCATTTTCAATAAAATTTAGTTATATTATGTTATTTATTCTTTCTCCAATCATAAGAGTGTTTTCATTATTTTCAGAGTGTTGGATACCACACGACGAAACTCCGGTACTCATTCACGTCTCGTCACTGCTATGCTTACTGAACGACCACCAGAGACTGGTCCAAGAAGTGACGGTTACGTCAATACCTCGTATCAATACATGTACACATCAGGAAATAACAACATTCCTTACACTATGGATCACGGCTCAAACACGGGTAATCAATACAATAGATTGTATATTGCAGACTCGCCCAGTTCTGGATCAGAAAGTAGATCACCAACATCCAATTCCTTACCAACATGCGTTGTCGCCCCTTCTGCCAACGAAAGTTCATATCATGGTCTTGATGACGAAATGAGTGACGAAGCAGGTGGCTTTATTCCCAGTCGGAAACAACGTGAATTTATTCCTGAAAATAAGAAGGATGATGGTTATTGGGAAAAGAGGAGAAAAAACAACGAAGCCGCTAGACGGTCAAGGGAGAAAAGAAGAATACACGATGTTGTTCTTGAAAATCGAATTATGGATTTGACCAGAGATAACTGTAAACTTCGTAACGAGCTGACAATGATCAAGACCAAATTTGGTTTACCTTTAAGTGAGACATATATTACAGACGACATTGATTCGGGTACTGGTCCCATAGCAGCTAAACAATGTCCGCCCCCTCAGTTAACAAATGCTATGACAACGGCACCCCCAGTTATTATTAATTCTGAGTTACAGCAGCAGAGATTTCCTCAACAAAGATGTCCGCCTGCGACACAACACTCCTCAGTACGCAATAACAGTTATTCTGGATCTCCTCTTCGTCCATCAAGTCATACCCAGTATCAATCCAATGCGACTTCACAGTACCATGTAAGACCTGCTACGCCTGAATCACTCCACACAATCAGAAGTCAGCAAAATGCTGACGATAAACTTTACTCAGGAAAATATGAAGCTCAAAACTCAATATCAGTGAAATCCGTTAAAGATGAACCTCAGGTTCTAAATATGCGCGTCGATGATCAAGTGCGTCCTCTATATTCATCTGTCATGCCACCAAATCAGGTGTCGCCATATAGCAGTAGTCTGCCTATTGCCTCACAAAAGTCGTTTTGGGTATCAACCAATGACCTTTCGTCGTCGGATTCCAATGATGAGTGTGAATGGAGCGACCCAGTTCAGGAACAGCCTTTGTCTCTTGTAAAGAAGCGACCAAGCACAGAGAATGAGTCCAGTGAAGAACTATCCAACAATTCCTCACGTGCATCTAATAGTCCCCCGTCTTATAACTCTTCAGCTCTGCCTCACAAATTGCGACATAAACTGTCTCACGATGGTCCACAAACACCAGGGATATCACCGACAGATGTTCCGCAATTTTCAAATGGTCTTGCTCAGCTATCTGAACTTGCATTATCACGCTCGAATATGTCTGAAAATCTATCTGGCGATTACCAAATGTATGATTCATTGAGCTCCCCTTTGGATTCGTATAAAATACGACCAAGAAGTTTTTCTAATCCTCGATCCGTCTATGATACGAAATATGTAGAGCGACGCAAGAAAAACAACGAGGCAGCGAGGAAATGCAGGGAAAACCGCAAGACTTTAACAAAAATACGGGAAGTGAAATCCGGGTACTTGGAGAACGAAAATGGTAAACTAAAAGAAGAGTTAGTAGGGTTGCAGGACGAGATGCGCGAACTACGGGGGTTGTTGGACAGGAAACGACATGACAAAGGCTTTAAGCATGAGCAGGAGGACGAGATGACTGAAGTTAAAAATGAACGAGATCAATTCGAAACTGAGATTCAAGTGTTTCATCGTAGCGTTTCAAAGGAATGACAAAATATATGAGGTATGGCAACAATCAAGATGTCAATGTGCTTGTTACGTGTAAAAAAAATGACGTTGTGAGATAATACGGGTAGAAATATATCTCTCAGGTTGCTCGATATAGAACATGTTTAATGACACTTTGTAATCTGCATATATATAACTGTTACATAGTTTAATAGTATATCACGACATCGTGTCATTCCTTAGTGATTGGCAGAAAATCATATTGCTGGAAGAAAATCAATTTGTTTTATCGTAACTCTTGTTTGATATTAATTCGATGTTATTGCGTGTAGTGTTTTATGTGTAATATATTGAAATATTTTTTGATGACGGTAATTAGGCAGCGGCATTTGTTAACGATTTCGTTAAAATTTATTTATGTTATTCGACCAGTTTACCTCCAATATTTAGACACCGAGTTCAGGTTGTACATGTTTAATGTTTGCATACTAAGCGATAGAGTTTCACCAACATTTACTTAACTAAATATAAACTTAAACACGTTGATGTAGAAATTTAACTTTGCTTTACTTAAGTGTACATTTCCGCATGCTTCAGGTTTTTAAGTATAATATTCCTTAGCCAAGTTATTGTTGATCAAACTCGATTCTCTGAATAGTATGCATTGCAAATCATTCATTGTTTACTTATATGGACTATGCGTAGCCATTTATAATGCTTACTGAACTATGAGCATTTAAAACATAGTAACATTAGATTACTTTAACAAGGGAAATCTTATTTTCGAAACGATGTTCATCGTATCATTGAAACAAATACCATGTTCAACATGTATAGCTTAAAATCAGACTTAACAAAACAGGTACAATCGTTACTTTGATAATTGCGTTGTAAGATGGAAATCGCTGTCTAAATTTGTATAAATATTTATTATTTATTATGTGTCCAATGGACATGTATATGTGTGTATGTATATATAGTATATATCTTTTCTCAGGGTGTTAACGTTCAACACATATTTGTAAAATATTGGGACCATGTCTCACAAGATACTGTTCTGTACATCATCTTTCCCTTTCATCTTGAGTATCATTCCGTTTCAGTTTGATAGTGCACTTTGTCCGTTCAATCATAAAGGTCATTGATGAACGTGACCTACGGTAATAACTAATTATGTATATAATAGTTTATGATACTGTTTTGAATTTATTATGATATGTGGTAACCATAGAATTTCATATTCATTGGCCCCAGTCTCACTATACATCTCATTTTGAGATTTTTCTCAGATATTTTATTTGATGCTGTAACTGCATTTACATTTGTCATTTTTCATGTTATACGTTATCAACGGATAACGGATTTCATATAGGTGTGGTCATTTGATGTGTTGTGAGTTAAAGTAATCATTTAGGATAAATGAGATTTATGCATTTAGAATAATCTCAGCAAAAGATGTTTAGAGAGACCTAGGGTGGTTTTCACCAACCATTCTTAAGAATATTCTTAGACTTGAACTCAAGACTGATTTTTTTAAAACACACTTTTTGAGATATTTTGAGACATAAATTTGTTAGCAAGTAGGGACACCTATTACATAGACAAATAAACTCTCGCAATTATTCAATCTGCAATGGTAAACTAGATAACTAAGGATGAAATTTGGATTTTCAAGCTCAAGCCTAATATTATTCTCAAGAATGGTTGGTGGCCTCTGGTCATGTGTATTAACATGGACAGTAGATCAATGTCCCATGAAATTCAGCTGGTCCCAATCTGATCCGTTGAAATAAGAATTAAAGCAAGACAAGATCAATTTTTTTGAACATTTAATAAAAAGTATGTTTTGTTTAAACTTACAATATGTACTAATGATAAACGTACAATATAGGTAATAATGATAAACGTACAATATGTTATAGTGCTAATTTCACAATATGTAATAATGCTAAACGTACAAGGTGCAACAATTATGATACGCCTTCAGTTGGATAGTTTTGCAATAAGAATATTTACCTTTGTATAATTAAAAATCTGGAATATTTTTAAACGTTATAAGGATGACAGCAATGTTTCTAAACTGTTTTTCAGTTCTTATTCGATTTTTGAATGGTATTAAAGCACAAAGAGCATAGGTTATGGATCCAATCCACCGATCGGCTCGATGACATTCTAAAAATAGCACTCAGTTTTAGTTCTGCCCAGGACAGCAGTTCATGCAAGCTCTCAGCTTTCTTCACCATCGAGCTAAAATAAATTAGTAAAAACTAGCAAAAGTGATATTAACGTCTTTGACAAGCATTTTGAAGTTCAGAGCAAAATTATATTATAAATTTGTTAATTTGCTGAATATCGTTAAATAAAATAAAAAAAAAACCTAATCATTTCATAGTTTAGCAGTCACAGAGTTCAAAAGACATTTGCGACTTTGATCTAAGTTTTATATGCATATTTTTATTCTTCAAACATCGCATCAAATGTGTCGTGTTGTTTAATATTCTCTAAATGAAGGGATACGTGGTGTAGTAATAACGGGAAAAAAATGACGCATACAAAAAAAATATAACGGCAGGCTCAGTTTTATTGCATCTGTTCATAATGGGTAGTGTAATATGCATACACCCTCTAAGATGAAGTTGAACAGTGTATGCTGAAAACGCATGATCATTTATACATTACAGATTCATTGTTTGTACATTTTAAATATCCTTTTTTGTTTTCATGCAGATGTTGCATATCTCATTTTTTGCATATTAATAGTTTCCTGCTTATTTACCATTCATCAGAAACAGATTGCATTCACGCAAAATGAACTGTTTTTGTTCGTCATAACAAATATGGGCAGGGATATTTATAGATAGTGTATTTATAAACTATTGAATTTGTACTAAGTCTTACTAGTCATCTTCTTTTCTTCATATTAAAAACAAACATTCCATCTATGTGATTGCTGGACACGTGGATATTGCCTCGATTATGAAAAAAAGTTTTCAAATATTATTATTTTTAGTAATGTCATTTTGACATTGCCACCAGGAGTGCTAACTATTGTGCCATATTTGAAATTTTTGGAAAAATGCCATATTTTTAATAGTGCTATATTCATATATTCATTTTACCTTAATCATTGTTTTCATGTTTATGTGTCACGTTAACCTGGTATTATCTTACATAACTGACATTCAATAATATGGTTCAGACAGTTTTCAAAGGACACAAACACGATTCTATAAATCGATAATTTACATATTGTAAGTAAAAGAGTGTATGTGTGTGTGTATTAGATAGTTGATAAGTCATTATGGTTATTCTACACAGTGACCGATTTTACTGTATTGTTTAAATTATTTATCTTTTTAATAGAGTAACGGTAAGTTGGCTAGCTGTGACTGAACGACTGTTGTTACGCTTTAGAGGGAGAAGATAATAAAAGAAAACATATGTCGTCATGATTTGTATCTTATGAGTTCAGTTATGGATATGTGGTAATATATCTGAACAATCATACATGTAATTTAATGTGAAATGTTTGGATAACCACACAGACAGATTATAGATTAATAAAAGGGTATTGATTAGATTTATAGAATACAAATGTATGAATTGACATAATATAATAGGGACTGTGTCGTTGTTGTTACCAACACATAGAATATTTATTTCAAACATCCTATTTATTCAAATAATAACCTTGCCTATATCCTATGTTTTTCATTGGATAGCGTTCTGTGTTTTTACATCCAATTTATATTACACTAATATATTATCTAACTAATATTTCCTATGTTTAATGTTGTACCACATAACATACAACGTTTGTTCTATGGTGAAATTAAAATTACCTGCACTACGATGTTTTCATGACGTCAGTTGAAAGTTATTAAACGGACACACTAAAATTGTCGTCTGCACGTCAATAAATGTGTTATTAATTGACAGCACATCGAAAAATAATATATTTTTATATATTTTTAGAAATATATGTATTGAAAAAATGATCCTACCTATAAGTTAGTTCTTTGACATTCCTTCTTGACTGACAGCAGCTTTTTTAAATTTTTTGTTTAATCTTGCAAATTTAATAAGATCATTGTCTCGAGCTCATGGCTCCATGACGAGAATCTTTATTGGTGTATTTTTCATGAGATTTTGGCATAAAAGGGCTTCTATTTAAGTTTAAAAAATATACTTTGCGACAAACCAAGTACATTTACCAATCGCAAATACACACACACTATGAAATGATATAAGATAAAGATATATAAAAATGTATTAATTGAACGATTTGGAAACGTTAGTCTCGAAAGTTTTAATACCATTGGTGAATTTGGTGCTTTCTTGCGATTTTACTTCATAAGTTTTAGTTTATATTATACACGAACGTAAACACTAGAAAATTTGATAGTAATTCAATTATATAGATTAAGTCTTGAAGTGAATGTGTTTTTTTTTATTATTGTAATTGTATGAAGTGCCATCATTTTTACATACATAATTGTACACGTGACTCTACAAAGTGCCATATACTATTTATATGAATATTTCAACTAAATATATATTTTAGGATTATGCAGAAAAGCAAATATGTTATCAAAACATTCGTTGTTACATTAATCGTATTACATTATAGGCATAACACGTGTATAGTGTTCCTGCATTTAGAGTAGTCGTTCAGTTTTCAAAATCATGTTATAGGTGCCAAACCGTGTTTGGATTGGTAAGAGAACATTGACTCTTAGCAATATATTAATTAACTGTAGTTAAAGCTGATTGGTCTAGCAATGTGTTGTTTTATGTACATTAGGGTACTACATCTTAAAATAGAATGTTCGATTAGAACAGTAAAGATACAATATAGATGTTAGAGCACAACGCCTCAAACTAGCAATGTTAAGATAATATGCATTAAAGCAACATATTTGCATCTAACATTCTGTGGTGATTGTACTCCACATAAGCTTATATTGAAGGTATTTAAGCATTGCCATTTCTGAATAAAGCATTGAAATTTGCCATGGTAAACTAGATAACTTAGTTGTAAAATAAGCATATGATTATGACAATATCAGTGTTCGTTATTTTAAATAGACATTTGGTTTAAACGTATTTGAAGAAAAGCTTATCTGGAGAACTTGGTGATATAACACTATGCTAAATAAATATACCTTAGATTCATTAGTAAAATCATTTCGCTTAACAGAAACATATTTTCGGATATGTGATTGTAAAACACAGCCTCTCCGAGCAACAAACTTTCAAATAAGTGGTTGGATCACATTGTCATGAAACGGAATACATTTGATTATGTGTTTATGTAGGGAACATACCATTATGTTATTAAAGCACTTTGCCTCTAGGAACATACCTTAGATAATGAGGTTACAACACGTTGTCGCAGTGCACATATATACTTGATTATAATTATGGTTAAAATCACGTTGTTTAAAGACAGCATACATTCGATTGTGTGGTTAAGCTACGTTAACTCTGGAAATCATACCTTTGAATGTGTGGTTAAACCACATTGTCACAAGGCAACATACCTTCGATTTTGTAGTTAAACCACATTGTCACAAGGCAACATACCTTCAATTGTGTGGTTAAACCACATTGTCACAATGCAACATACCTTCGATTTTGTAGTTAAACCACATTGTCACAATGCAACATACCTTCAATTGTGTGGTTAAACCACATTGTCACAAGGCAACATACCTTCAATTGTGTGGTTAAACCACATTGTCACAAGGTAACATACCTTCAATTGTGTGGTTAAACCACATTGTCACAATGCAACATACCTTCAATTGTGTGGTTAAACCACATTGTCACAATGCAACATACCTTCAATTGTGTGGTTAAACCACATTGTCACAATGCAACATACCTTCGATTTTGTAGTTAAACCACATTGTCACAAGGCAACATACCTTCAATTGTGTGGTTAAACCACATTGTCACAAGGTAACATACCTTCAATTGTGTGGTTAAACCACATTGTCACAAGGCAACATACCTTCAATTGTGTGGTTAAACCACATTGTCACAAGGCAACATACCTTCAATTGTGTGGTTAAACCACATTGTCACAATGCAACATACCTTCAATTTTGTGGTTATACCACGTTGTCGTAAAAAACACATACTCGATTTTGTGGTAAACCCACGTTGTCACAGAGCAACATAAATTCGAATATGTGGTTAAGCACGTTGTCACAGAGCAACATAAATTCGAATATGTGGTTAAAGCACGTTGTCACAGAGCAACATAAATGAATATGTGGTTAAAGCACGTTGTCGCAGAGCAACATAACTTCGAATATGTGTTCAAAGCACTTTGTCTCAGAATATCATACATAGAATTAGTTTGGTTCGTTAATAATGGCAATTACTTCGTATTTGTTATTGAACATTAGCAATGTGACCGATACCAGGTTGAATACCCAAAGATGAAGAACCCAAACACTTAATCATTTTGTACAATAGTTATAAATACAAAACACATACTAGATAAATCATGTCGTGTAACATGTTGTTACAGCAATAAGTGCAATTCTCCATCTGGAGCAGCTTGATGTCATTTACCTATAGTACAATTATGACATCCATCTAGTGTACAATTGTACAATTTTGTCATCCACCTAGAGAACATTTATGTCATCCATCTAGAGTACAATTACGTCATCCACCTAGAGTACAATTATGCCATCCATCAAAGTACATGTCATCTGCAACTAACTCTCTCTCTCTCTTGAGTTATCGATCGATATCAACAATGACAAAGACGGTTTCAGTTTGTTTTCTCTTGGTAACATTGGAAATAATACACCACTGGAATGTTTGATCTAGTTTTTAGATGCGCCCAACCTTACAAAGATAAGAAAACCCTGTGTTTATTTGTGACAATGTTGGCACGACTGTCTTTATACATACCAGTACATACACGAATATATCATCGTCATTTACGCGATATTTCTGCATTTCCGATCTCCATTTATCAGCAACTTAACATGAGTATTTGATTCAAGGATGTATAGTCTAACTATATCGTTTAGTTCTAATTGTTCTATTGTTAGGAGTGCGACAGACGTTGCTGCTAAACGATGCACACGTATTATATGTTATAAGGTGTGTTTTATCGGTAACATGGATATAAAACATAAAAAAATAACAAAGCTGCGTGACATATGACACGTGCATTTCCTGCTCGGTATCATTACAAAGTAATTACATATTTCCTGTATTTGAACATGTGCTTAGATGTATGATAAATTAATGGACAAGTAATCTATACTATATATTAGAATGTTTCTACCATTGACATAATTATTTTTTATCAAGAAAAGTACTATGATTTGTTTAAATTTTATTAATTATTTTATTTAAAAATAATTCGTTACGGAAATTGATGACCTCTGACTATATAGTGAATGGGTAACGAGCAGTGTCGACCCTAACCCCGCCATGTATTCCGTGCAGTCTGAGTTGTGTCTCAACCGAGTACGCGGGTAGTCTGTCCCAGAGACTGGTACGCGGATAGTATGACCAAGAGACTGGTACGCGGATAGTATGACCAAGAGACTGGTACGCGGATAGTATGTCCCAGAGACTGGTACACGAATAGTATGACCAAGAGACTGGTACGCGGATAGTATGTCCCAGAGCCTGGTACGCGAATAGTCTGTCCCAGAGACTGGTATGCGGATAGTCTGTCCCAGAGACTGGTACGCGAATAGTCTGTCCCAGAGACTGGTACGCGGATAGTCTGTCCCAGAGACTGGTACGCGGAAAGTATGTCCCAGAGACTGGTATCTCTATAGAGTCAGGTCTATTATCCCATAGTGTACAAGCAGGGAATCATGGCAATTGAACGCTTACTAAACTGTGACATTATTCAAACTTTCCAGTATAGCAACTGACCAGTCAAAGTGCTCAAATGTGGCTTTCACTATATTGATATTAAACCCAATCGGGAGGGCTGGGTCCGTACCACAGACGCCAGTTCAACGGCTATTTGCACATATATACTGTACGCTATTGAAAATAAATAATACGAAAATCCAACTTGCTAATTAATTAACGGTTCTAAAGAAATGTACTCAATATTTGCATCATATTAAATGACTGACATATGCTGTTCAAATGTATAAATTTGTGAGATGACTTCATCAAATGTGTTATACTATTTTTCTTCTTATTTTTTATTGACAAAAATTTATATGTATTGTTATATTTGTTCATTTGACCCTGTCGTTGTAGAGTGTTTTTATCATATTGGCATGTGTGTAAACTGCAGTGTAGCAGTATTACTAGTACTGTGCTATCATCAGTTTACAAGTGTATAACTTTAGAAACATTAAGTGTAAAAACAGAACTCATAAAGGCAACAATAAGCGTATGATTCAAAGGACAACAGGCATGAACATAAGTAGGGGTTTTATTCACCAACCAATTTTGAGAATATTCTTAGACTTCAGCTTGAAAATCAACTAATATTCAACCTTAGATATCTAGTTTACTATGATAGATGAAGACAACTTGCAAGAATTTATTTGACTTTACAATAGGCGTCTCTTCATGCTTGCCAATTTTGGTCTTAAAAAGTGGTCTCTTAGTGTGTTTTTTCACTCATTCTTGAGTTCAAGTCTAAGAATATTCTTAAGAACGGTCGATGAATACCGCCCAGGTACATTGAATAATCATGATAAGTGCAATACAAATACAAACGAAATGGCACCTTACAACCCTGATATCAGAAGCAAAGCCGCTACTGGGAAACGAACTTATACCAAGAGTGATGGTGTGATTTTAATGGGTGGTCTGCGCAATGTAGGATTTTAGTTTACATCCACACGCTGTACGTGTACTGCTATTTTAGCGTATACTTTCTTGGGTTTATTCAAGTACAATGCCATAATGTCCTTATACGAGTAGCTTCATTATGTCGCTTTAAATTTATGGCTAAGTAATAAATGCGTGTGTTTTTATCTCATAGTGCGATCGGAGTATGCCACTGTTGAAATGACAGTGTTTACACAAGTGTGATAACACGGTTTCGTTGTTAGCATATTATACTATTACTGTATCGTTTCATTTTGTGTGAGAATTCGTTGATAACTACGTCATGTAAATATATAGGTGATATTATCTCAAAGTATGTTTTTGACGATATAGATTTTCATATGATTGCTGTTTTTATTTCCATTTTATGTGATTACTAACTATAACAATTCGGCTGCTATGTGTAAATTTTGGAATCATGTTTTATTTTGAGTGTGGGATATTTTGTCGTTTGGTCGAATATCTCGTCACCAAGCTGCGTGATTGTGAATGCATTGCCAGCTAGCTGGATCATAAATGTACGTGTGATTCGTCTTCTAATCTACCTCAGCCCTATATTCTATATCATTACAATAGATAAATAAAGCTGTACAAAAACTTGATACTTCGTTGTTTGCCCAACCCTGTTTATGCTATACGCGCTTTGTAACACGTCACGTGTAAATAAAGGGATTATATTGGCAAGAAACACAAATACACTGTTAATCCAGACTTTTCCTGTATGCAGTGTGCACAAAATAATGCTTATGTATTATTTACTTGAAAGTTATCAAATTAACAGTAATTGAATATTGGCAAAAACTTTAATATGTCCCGCAATAAAGTATTGCGCAATGTTTACATTGAACTCCGTAAAATTCCCGAACAAAGCCTCCAAAAACGAGATCGGGAACGAGTCTTCACGATGTTATCTGATGATTGATCGGAAACCCGAAAGCGGTTCGTTGAAAATGTCAAATGTAAACAAACCAATATATGGATTCAGAAACCCGATGTTTGTAATAAAGAGATAATGCAATTAGACACTTGACACTTAAGACGCGTTTATCTCTAAGTTATAAGTGTAACTTCATGCTGGGCGTGTGTATTTAGGACAGGGAATTACGGTAATATGCCAGTATAATCCCTCCTCAGATTGAAAAGTTGTCTATATTCAGATATGTAGATATAACTTATTTTACTTCCGCTGTAAGAATATAATAAGCATGTATAAGTATGATAATTTTAGTTAAAAAAAAGCCATTGCTAACACATTACAGTTTATATGGCATATCCAATTATATATTGCTGAACTAAATAATAAACTAGTAACAAGGACTTGTATAGAATGATAAGAAACTTGCATCTCCTGACTAAATGTTGATGAAACAGCACACGAAGGATTCATAATTTGCAAATTAATCATTCATAATTCACAGGCAACTGATTTCTTGTACATAAACTGTTAGTTGTATGTAATCTTAGATGTTTAATTATGTTTCGAACACGCAAAATGCTTTTCAATTAAAGATATTGTGATTTGAAGGAAAATTTATCGTAATTTGTCGTTATTTTACGTGCAGTTTACAAATTTTGTAATCTCAAGTACTTCAACAATTTTAACACAAACTTCTGGGAATGCTATTGTTTTGATGACAATTACATTCTGCAGTGTAAGAATTATTTGTGTTAAATGAGATGAATGGAAGTTAATATAAGTAAAAACGAGAAATTGCGAGATTTTGCGTGAATACGCGAGCGTCCACACAATCTCAATCAGTTGCCATTCCTTCTCTATGTAATTCCTTGATAGTAATAATCGTCCTTCTGCACTGCATGTAAATGGCAAATTTTCTTACATTACATTTTTACCAAGTTAAACTCGAGCCCGCGACTTCCACTGTAAGAGGTAGTGATATCAAGACAGCGCCTTCTGCCACTCTGTCACGGACTTGAAGATCTGATATCGAACACTGACGGATAATCAACCTTTGTTATTAGCAGACTCAATCTACATTTATGAATATTAAATGAAGTTTATGTGGGAAACTTCTTTTTCCAGAAACGACCTGTTCTTTGTAGTGAAAGAACAGCAGAATTATATAAAGGTGGACAAAGTGTTCCTATTAAATCTTAATAAATCTTTGGGTTCAGCAAGGTCGTGTATTTGGCTTTTTACAAAACTTTTTGTTATTTCTATTTTGCACGATTTAATTCCATTGAATTTAGGGGCATGTTTCACTGAGGTTCGTGTATGTTTATTAATAAATGAAATATCAGCTTTAAATAAGGTGGGCGGTGTTGTTGTTTTTTTATTTTTTTAAAGATATGCTTTGATTGTTTCTTAGAATGGAGTATCCACAATATTGCGTAAGGCATTTGTTGCGGATGTTAAATAGGTCAAAAGGAACGTGAACCTGAAAACTAATAAAGTAAAAGTCACCACAACTTTCGGTTTAACTACTGGTGCAGTTGAGGCCACACAAGTATTGAATTGTAAAGGCGACAGTCTTCCATTTACCATTCAGTGCTTTCAGTCATTTGTTAGAACGAAGTATTTCTTGTATCTTTGTGATTCTCTCCAAAAAGATTTTGCTCTAGATAGCGGTTAATTTAAGAGATAACTGGTTAACCACATGAAAAGCGGGGCGGTTGTCTAATGGATAAAGTGTTGGCCGCTCACACCAAAGGTTGCGGGTTCGATCCCCCAGCTCGACCCGATGCCTCTCATAAAACAACACTCAGTACTTGTTCTGACCAGGAAGCGGACATGAGAGCGGTTCATATAGGCTCTGAGCTTTCATCGTAATCGAGCTAAAATAAATTAGTATAAACTAACCACATGGACAGATCAATTAGTGTCATGACGTAATTCTTCCATCGTGTGTTCATCCTTTTTTCGAACTTAAAGAAGAAAACAAAGGCGAACCTTCAGCATCAAAGGCATCATTTTGATTCCGAACAAAGTTGGTTAAAACAGAGAACCCCGTAGTGTAATCAGTTTGTTTACTTGGGAATTTATTATTCTCTTTTAGCTTATCACCCCCTTCAGCTTCTCTAATTATATTCACCAGTACGGCCTGTGTTCTTATATTTCAGTTTATATAAATATAATAGTGAGTGTCTCTAAACGGTTTCTAAACTTCTGATAAATCATATTTTTTCTCCTTCCATAGCTTATCCAGTATCGTCTTAAATGACAGCACATTCTTTGCATTAACCAAATCCATCGGTAGGCTTTTCCGCGTGTCAATGGTTCGATGGGCAAAATACCTCAGCTGTACATATTTCTTAGCTCTAAGTTTACATGGTTTGTAATTGTGTTCTCTTCGTTGATTGAAATCTGAGTAAGTGAAGAATATTTTCATAGAAACATTATCTATTTTATGCACAATTTTCAAAAAAACCTAAGATGATATTTTTGTGTATATTAAACTATCATGATTACAGAAAAATGGGGAAAATAATTTCTTGGCCGTATGTCAATGTTGTGTGTACTTTTACACAAAGCCCTTTTTATCTTTAAAAATGCCAATGGCAAACAATGTGTAATAGCTATACAGAATAGTACCCGAATGCGCGTACAAGGCAAGCAGAGTGATTTCCCTTTTTTAATAATTGAGGAAAATATCTGACAGACAGTGCAACTGCACATGTGACAAACTTCTAACAACCAAATATTATGCGTGTTGTTGAGTTAAGTGCAAATGAAAAACAAAAAGAAAATCTAGCGGATGAGACCGATATACTCGTTATCGTAAGAAAAAGTACCAAATGACAATCAAGATAATACAAGTAAGGATACAAAATGCTCTGTGAAAACAAAGAAAGGTAAAGGAGGAAAGAAAACGTTGGTTGAACTAGTGGGTGAAGGAGGTGAACAGATTATGACTAGAGCAGTAGTTCATAGAGATGCAAATATGAACAGAAGAAAGAATATGATTGAAAGCAAAATCGACCAATCTGTGATGAAAATCACTGATAAAATAATAGAAAATATTACTAAGATAATTGATAAAAGAGTGAGTACACAAGCCTCAAAGATTGAGAAGGAAATAGAAGATAAACTGAGTGAACTAAGAAATTCCTTTAATAATGACCTAGAGAAAATCAGTTGAAAGTAAAGAAGATAGTTCATAACTTAGCACTATATGCATACTTGATATCAATAAACTTAAGATAAACCAAATTTACACTAAAATATTATCATTATGATTTTACAGTTGTAAATCTTACCCAATCATGCATAGTGTCGTCTAGAATTAGAACGCTGATGTGAGTTATTTAATAACTATAAAACATATTATCTAATAATGCAAGTTGTCCATGTCATGTCTTTCTCTGAACGAAACACAAGATTAACACATAGTCACCTAATGCCTAAATGAGTATTGGAATAAGTAATAATGTATATCACCAGTAAATTTTGCTATATGAATAGAAAAGTACTGGTTCGCCAAGTCTATCAATACACACTTATATCAATGATATATATATATAAATTTACACGGCTAATATTATTATGACTTTACAGTTGTGTAACTAACACAATCCTGGCATATTATCATTTATTATTTTAACACTAATCTTTAAGTCACCGAATTACTCAGCATATTACTTGTATTTAAACTCATCAGCAGTGTGTTATTATCTTGATAATATGTACATGTATGCATTAGTTTCAATATCTTATTAAAGGCATAGTACCACCATTGGACAAAGGAAGTGCTTCTGTGGGTAAGTGCATAATGGCGGTTATAAATAATCATTGTTTCTTCTTCTTCTTCTTCTTCTTCTTCTTCTTCTTCTTCTTCTTCTTCTTCTTCTTCTCTTCTTCTTCTTCTTCTTCTTCTTCTTCTTGAAAAAAAGGAATTTTCCTTCCTTTAATGCTCATTTTTAGCTCTACTGGCCAAAGGCCAGAAGTGCTTATGCGATGTCGCGTTGTCTGTCGTCCGTCGTCTGTCGTCTGTCGTCTGACGTCTGTCGTCTGTCGTCTGTTAGCAGCACTTTCTCTGTAACCACTAGGCCAGTTAAACTGAAACTTCACATGGGTGTTTCTGTTGTGTAGGAGACTATACAGAAGATTTTTTTTGTTCGATCTGAAATTCAAGATGGCAGCCGTTACTAAAAATAGTCCAAAACTTAAAAAACATTCTTCTCATGAACGGCCCAACAGATTTTCAAAATGTTTATGTAGAAATGATGACCAACTATAGTTTTGTTAGATTTGTTCAAATGGTGTCCCTAGGGTTAAATATGACCCCGCCCGAGGGTTCAATTAGGGGACACATGTCAATATAATATTTTTTTTTTTTTTTTTTAAAAAATGGAAATGATTTTGCCTATATCTTCACAGAAGCATTGTTTCGTGAAGGAGGTTCAGATTTTTAAAAATGACTGGGTTCCACTGTCTTAAGGGGTCAGGAGGGGCCCCAAAAGGGTACAAATTGGGAATTGTTAAATTCGTTATCTTAAGAACCGGTATGTCAGATTTGTTCATATTTTGCATAAATTATCCCTACGTGTAGGGGTTTGATTGCAGATAAGAATTTAGGGGCTAAAATTTATAGGGGCCCTGTAAGGGGACTTAAAATTTTACATAGGGATACTATGGGAAAACAGAAAATTCTCTTTTTCTTTCATCTGTTCTGAAACCACTAGGCCAGATGAACTGAAACTTCACATGGGTGTTTCTATTGCATATGAGACTATACAGAAGATTTTTTTTCGATCTGAAATTCAAGATGGCCACCGTTACTAAAAATAGTCCAAAACTTAAAAAATCTTCTTCTCATGAACGGCCCAACAGATTTTCAAAATGTTTATGTAGAAATGATGACCAACTATAGTTTTGTTAGATTTGTTCAAATGGTGTCCTTAGGGTTAAATATGACCCCGCCCCGAGGGTTCAATTAGGGGACACATGTCAATATAATATTTTTTCATTTTTATTTTTTAAAATGGAAATGATTTTGCCTATATCTTCACAGAAGCATTGTTTCGTGAAGGAGGTTCAGATTTTTAAAAATGACTGGGTTCCACTGTCTTAAGGGGTCAGGAGGGGCTCCAAAAGGATACAAATTGGGAATTACTTAATTCGTTTTCTTAAGAACCGGTATGTCAGATTTGTTCATATTTTGCATAAATTATCCCTATGTGTAGGGGTTTGATTGCAGATAAGAATTTAGGGGCCCTGTAAGGGGTCTTAGAATTTAACATAGGGATACTATGGGAAAACAGAAAATTCTCTTTTTCTTTCATCTGTTCTTAAAACACTAGGCCAGTTAAACTGAAACTTCACATGGGTGTTTCTATTGCATAGGAGACTATACAGAAGATTTTTTTTTTCAATCTGAAATTCATGATGGCCGCCATTACTAAAAATAGTCCAAAACTTATAAAATCTTCTTCTTATGACGGCCCAACAGATTTTCAAAATTTTTATGTAGTAATGATGACCAACTATAGTTCTGTTAGAATTGTTCAAATGGTGTCCGTAGGGTTAAAAATGACCCTGCCCCGAGAGTTCAATTAGGGGACACATGTCAATATAATATATTTTTTTTTAAATTGAAATGATTTTGCCTATATTTTCACTAAAGCATTGTTAGGTGAAGGACGTTAAGATTTGTAAAAATGACTGGGTTCCTATGTCTTAAGGGGTCAGGAGGGGCCCCAAAAGGGTACAAATTGAGAATAAGTAAAAATTGTTTTCTTAAGAACCGGTATGTCAGATTTGTACATATTTGATATAAATTATCCTTAAGTGTAGGGGTTTGATTGCAGATAAGAATTTAGGGGCTAAAATATATAGGGGCCCTGTAAGGGGACTTAGAATTTTACGTAGGGATACTGTGGGAAAACAGAAAATTCTCTTCTTTTTTTTTCATTTATTCTGAAACCACTTGGCCAATTAAACTGAAACTTCACATGAATGTTTCTATTGCATAGGAGACTATACAACAGATTTTTTTTCTATCTAAAATTCAAGATGGCCGATGTTTCTATTGCATAGTAGAATTTCAAAAAGTGCTATGGCCACTATGAGTCAGTAGAGCGTCCTCAGGCCCTCTTGGGCCTCTTGTTTTTTATTTGAATGGCATTATTGATGTATTTTGAAGATTTTGACACCATTGTCATGTTTGAATTGTGAATTTAGAAAAAAACATGCTTGGAAGCCTAATTTCGGAAGTCTACTTTCGCTTTATCAACAGTGTACACACTGAGTAGAAAACAAAGCTCCTATATGACACATGACCCCCTAATTTTATCATCATATTTTGGTAGTTCAGAGGCTGACAAACAGTAAAATGTAAATTTGACTTCTTTCATTTGGGTCTCTCTATGAATGACAAGCCTTCAAACTTTTGTTATTTACTATAGAATAAAGAACAAACAGTCACTGGTGAGGTTACACCTAAAGATATACTGTTGAGATGATATGGAATTTGCAAGTACTCTGCAATCATAATCAATTACACCAGATTTTATTGTATACATCCTTTCTTGTCTAAGTTGTAACTTGATAACTGATATACATAGTTGCCTAATCTTCTCTCAAGTACTTTATCAGCTGTATCTTACATAAAGGATGTTTCCAAACTTATTTTTTTTCTTATGTACTTATACAATTGATATTCTATTAAATATGATACTCGTCTTCTAATACTGAACAAAACTAACATAATCTTCCGTTTATTAGCGTACTCAATGGTTTATTCCGTCCATTTGTTTCGATGTACAGTCGATGTGAAGACAATCTAAGCAAACTATAATGTTTACGGAATTTATCTATGCTTATAAGATTAAAATTTGGTTGAAATCGAAATATTGAAATGTTGTGAGTTTTGTTTTTGTAAATATGACCCCACTTGAATGTTCAAATCTTTCAGCCCAATTTTGTATCAAAATATATTTCAATTAATCGTTGATTTACATTTAATGAAAATATGCCAGTGTTCTCAACGTTCTGCATTAGCCAGACTTCATCCCTATCTAGTTCTAATAAAATATCTTTGACAAGAGAACATCAGTGTTGATTTTATAAGGACGTAGCACGTTATATTTATATATTACTGTTTGTATTCTCTAATTTTATTTAATATTTCAGTTTATAATAAAAATGTATACTCTGATAAGACATTCTATCAAGTTCGCCTCTATAGCATTTAGTGAACAAAAATGGCGAATATGTTTAATGGATGAAAATGGTGATTTCATCAGTTTTCTATTGAACAGTCGTAATTTCAACGACCTATGTTAAGTATTTTCGAACGTATTGTACGAAAGTAAACGATTATTCCTTAATACTCGTAGCTACCTAACGTTTATAACTTACCACCTTTTACTTGACAATTATCACTTAACATTTATTACTTGACACTTGCTAGTTACCACTTAATACATATAAGTTAACATTTATAAGTTAACACTTAATAATTTATAAGCTAACACTTAACACTTATTACTTAACATATATTATTTAACACTTATTACTTTATATTTATTAATAGTATTATTTACTTTATAGTAAACACTTAACACTGTTTACTTTAACACTTTTTAGTTACCACTTGACACATATTACTTAACACTTGTTAGTTAACACTTAACACATATAATTTAAAACTTATTAGTTAACACTTAACACGTATTAGTTACCACTTATACTTAACATTAATTACTTAACATTTATTACTTTAACACTTGTTAGTTACTAACTGACACTTATTATTTAACACTTGTAAATTAATACTTAACACATATTAGTTCCAACATATTATTTCGCACTAAACACTTATTGCTTTAGAAATTGTTAACACTTAACACCTATTAGTTACCATTTGACACGTATATTTAACACTTATTATTTAATACTTATTAGTTACCACTTAACACTTATTTCTTAACCCTTACTATGTAATGCTTGATAGTTAACACTTATATGTAGATATTTAACACTGGTTAGTTAACATTTAACACGTATAACGTAACGCTTATTTGTTACCAAGTAACACTTATTACTTAACAGGTATTATTTAATACTTATTACTTAACACATATCAGTAAATAACTTAACACTTATTTTTATTGCTGGTTTGTAACCTCTTGACACTTATTATTAACACTTATTTCTCAACACTTATTACTTAATACTTATAAGTTACCACCTAGCACTTATTACTTAACCCTTACTATGCAATGTTTGTTAGTTAACACTTATATGTAGACAATTAGCACTGATTAGTTAACATTTAACACTTATTACCTAACGCTTATTTGTTACCAAGTAACACTTATTTCTTAACACGTATTATTTAACACTTAACACCTATTACTTGACACATATTAGTAAATACTTAACACGTATTATGTATTGCTGGTTAGTTACCACTTAACACGTATTACATAATACCTATTAGTTAACACTAAACACTTATTACTTAACACTTATTCGTTAACACTTATTATTTAACACCTACTAGTTAACACTTATTAATTATTATTTGTTAGTTACCGCTTAAATTTATTAATAAACACTTATAATTTAACACTTGCTAGTTACCACTTAACATTTATTACTTAACACCATGCAAACAGCAAAGATGGACAAGGATAAAAACCGTCATGTAAGAATTTCAAAAAACCGTCATGTAAGTATTTCGAAGATCTGAATGGCAACAGATGCTCTTTTGCAGGAATACATACACCTTCAATGACCAGTACGCATCACAATATTGTGTATATTTAAATGAACTGTCCTCAAAGGTATTGTCCTCAAAGGAACTGTCCTCAAAGGTGCTGTCCTCAAAATACTGTCCTCAAAGGTACAGTCCTCAAAGGAACTGTCCTCAAAGGAACCGTCCTCAAAGGAACTGTTCTGAAATGTTCTGTTCTCAAAGGAACTGTCCTCAAAGGAACTGTACTCAAAGGTCCTGTCCTCAAAGATACTGTCCTCAAAGGTGCTCAAAGGTGCTGTCCTCAAAGGAACTGTCCTCAAAGGAATTGTCCTCAAAAGTCCAGTTCTCAAAAGTACTGTCATCAAAAAAACTGTCCTCAAAGGAACTGACCTCAAAGTGACCTCAAAGGTCCTGGTCTCAAAGCAACTGTCCTTAAAAGTACTGTCCTCAAAGGTACTGTCCTCAAAGGTACTGTCCTCAAAGGAACTGTCCTCAAAGGTACTGTCCTCAAAGGTACTGTCCTCAAAGGAACTGTGCTTAACGGTCTATTCTCAAAGGCACTGTTCTCAAAGGTACTGTCCTCAAAGGAACTGTCCTCAAAGGTACTGTCCTCAAAGGAACTGTGCTTAACGGTCTATTCTCAAAGGCACTGTTCTCAAAGGTACTGTACTCAAAGGAACTGTTTTCAAAGGAACTGTCCTAAAAGGTCCTGTTCTCAAAGGTACTGTCCTCAAAGGTACTGTCCTCAAAGGAACTGTCCTCAAAGATCCTGTTTTCAAAGGAACTGTCCTCAATGGAACTATCCTCAAAGCTCCTGTTTTAAAAGGAACTGTCCTAAAATGTCCTGTTCTAAAAGGAACTTTCCTCAAAGGTCCTGTTCTCAAAGGAACTGTCCTCAATGGAACTGTCCTAAAAGGTCCTGTCCTCTAAAGTCGTGTCCTCAAAGGAACTGTTCTCAAAGGTACTGTCCTCAAAGGAGCTGTCGTCAAAGGTACTGTCCTCAAAACAACTGTCCTTTAAGGTCTTGTTCTCAAAGGAACTGTCCTCAAAGGTACTGTCATCAAAGGAACCGTCCTCAAAGGAACCGTCCTCAAAGGAACTATTCTGAAATGTCCTGTTCTCAAAGGAACTGTCCTCAAAGGTACTGTCCTCAAAAGTGCTCAAAGGTGCTGTCCTCAAAGGAACTGTCCTCAAAGGAATTGTCCTCAAAGGTCCTGTTCTCAAAAGTACTGTCCTAAAAAAACTGTCCTCAAAGGAACTGTCCTCAAAGGTCCTGGTCTCATAGAAACTGTCCTTAAATGTACTGTCCTCAAAGGTACTGTCCTCAAAGGTACTGTCCTCAAAGGTACTGTCCTCAAAGGTACTGTCCTCAAAGGAACTGTCCTCAAAGGTACTGTCCTCAAAGGAACTGTGCTTAACGGTCTATTCTCAAAGGCACTGTTCTCAAAGGTACTGTACTCAAAGTAACTGTTCTCAAAGGAACTGTCCTTAATGGAACAGTCCTAAAAGGTCCTGTTCTCAAAGGTACTGTCCTCAAAGGTACTGTTCTCAAAGGAACTGTCATCAAAGATCCTGTTTTCAAAGGAACTGTCCTCAATGGAACTATCCTCAAAGCTCCTGTATTAAAAGGAACTGTCCTAAAAGGTCCTGTTCTAAAAGGAACTGTCCTATAAGGTCCTGTTCTCAAAGGAACTGTCCTCAATGGAACTGTCCTAAAAGGTCCTGTTCTCAAATGTACTGTCCTCAATGGATCTGTCCTTAAAGGTATTGTGGTGCTCAAAGGAACTGTCATCAAAGGTCCTGTCCTCAAAGGAACTGTCATCAAAGGTCCTGTCCTCAAAGGAACTGTCCTTAATGGAACTGTCCTTAAATGTCTTGTTCTCAAAAAAACTGTTTTCAAAGGTCCTGTTCTCAAAGGAACTGTCCTCAAAGGTCCTGTTCTCAAAGGAACTGTCCTCAATGGAACTGTCCTAAAAGGTCCTGATCTCAAAGAAACTGTCCTCAAAAATCATGTTTTCAAAGGAACTGTCATCAAAGGTCCTGTTCTCAAAGGAACTGTCCTCAATGGAACTGTCCTAAAAGGTCCTGCTCTCAGAGGAACTGTCCTCAAATGTACTGTCCTAAAAGGAACTGTGCTGAAAGGTCCTGTTCTCAAAGGAACTGTCCTCAAAGGAACTGTTCTCAAAGGTCCTGTTATCAAAGGAACTGTCCTCAATGGATATGTCCTCAAAGGTCCTGTTCTCAAAGGAACTATCTCAATGGAACTGTCCTAAAAGGTCCTGTTCTAAAAGGAACTGTCCTCAAAGGTCCTGTTCTCAAAGGTACTGTCTTAAAAGGTCCTGTTCTCAATGAAACTGTCATCAAAGGAATGTCCTAAATGGAACTGTCCTAAAAGGTCCTGTTCTCAAAGGAACTGTCCTCAAAGGTCATGTTCTCAAAGGTACTGTCCTCAAAGGTCCTGTTTTCAAAGGAACTGTCCTCAATGGAAATGTCCTAAAAGGTCCTGTTCTCATAGGAACTGTCTTCAATGGAACTGTCCCAAAAGGTCCTGTTCTCAAAGGTACTGTCCTCAAAGGTCCTGTTCTCAAAGGAACTGTCTTCAAAGGTCCTGTTCTCAAATGTCCTGTTCTCAAAGGAACTTTCCTCAATGTAACTATCCTCAAAGGTCATGTTCTCAAAGGAACTGTCCTCAAAGGTCCTGTTCTCAAAGGAACTGTCCTCAAAGGTCCTGTTCTCAAAGGAACTGTCCTCAATGGAACTGTCTTCAAAGGTCCTGTTCTCAAAGGTACTGTCCTCAATGGATTTGTCCTAAAAGGTCTTGTTCTCAAAGGAACTGTCATCAAAGGTCCTATTCTCAAAGGAACTGTCCTTAATGGAACTGTCCTAAAATGTCCTGTTCTTAAAGAAACTGTCCTCAAAGGTCCTGTTCTCAAAGGAGCTGTCCTCAATGGAACTGTCCTAAAAGGTCCTGTTCTCAAAGAAACTGTCCTCAAATGTCCTGTTCTCAAAGGAACTGTCCTTAATGGAACTGTCCTAAAATGTCCTGTTCTTAAAGAAACTGTCCTCAAAAGTCCTGTTCTCAGAGGAACTGTCCTAAAAGGTCCTATTCTCAAAGGAACTGTCCTTAATGGAACTGTCCTAAAATGTCCTGTTCTTAAAGAAACTGTCCTCAAAGGTCCTGTTCTCAAAGGAACTGTCCTCAAAGGTCCTGTTCTCAAAGGAACTGTCCTCAATGGAACTGTCCTAAAAGGTCCTGTTCTCAAATGAACTGTCCTCAAATGTCCTGTTCTCAAAGGAACTGTCCTCAATGGAACTGTCCTAAAAGGTCCTGTTCTCAAAGGTACTATCCTCAAATGTCCTGTTCTTAAAAGAAATGTCCTCAATGGAACTGTCTTCAAAGCTCCTGTTCTCAAAGGAACCGTCCTCAGAATCATGTTCTCAAAGGTACTGTCCTCAAAGGTCCTGTTCTCAAATGAACTGTCCTCAATGGAAATGTCCTAAAAGGTCCTGTTCTCAAAGGAACTGTCCTCAATGGAACTGTCCTAAAAGGTCCTGTTTTCAACGGTACTGTCCTCAAAGGTCCTGTTCTTAAATGAACTGTCCTCAAAGGTCCTGTTCTCAAAGAGACTTTCCTCAAAGGTCCTGTTCTCAAAGGAACTGTCCTCAATTGAACCGTCGTAAAAGTTCCTGTTCTCAAAGGTCCTGTTCTAAAAGGTACTTTCCTAAAAAGTCTTGTTCTCAAAGAAACTGTCTTCAAAGGTCCTGTTCTCAAAGGAACTGCCCTCAATGGAACTGTCCTAAAAATGTCCTGTTCTCAAAGGTACTGTCCTCAAAGATCCTGTTTTCAAAGGAACTGTTCTCAATGGAACTGTCCTAAAAGGTCCTGTTCTCAAAAGAACTGTCATAAAAGGTCATGTTCTCAAAGGTACTGTCCTCAAAGGTCCTGTTCTCAAAGGAACTGTCCTCAATGGAACTATCCTCAAAGGTCCTGTTCTCAAAGGAACTGTCTTCAATGGAACTGTCCTAAAAGGTCCTGTTCTCAAAGGAACTGTCCTCAAACGTCCTGTTCTCAAAGGAACTGTCATCAATGGAACTGTCCTAAAAGGTCCTGTTCTCAAAGGTACTGTCCTCAAAGGTCCTGTTCTTAAAGGAACTGTCCTCAATGGAACTGTCCTCAAAGGTCCTGTTCTCAAAGGAACTGTTCTCTAAGGTCATGTTCTCAAAGGTACTGTCCTTAAAGGTCCTGTTCTCAAACGAACTGTCCTCAATTGAACTGTCCTAAAAGGTCCTGTTCTCAAAGGTACTGTCCTCAAAGGTCCTGTTCTCAAAGGAACTGTCTTCAATGGAACTGTCCTCAAAGGTCCTGTTCTCAAAGGAACTGTCTTCAATGGAAATGTCCTAAAAGGTCCTGTTCTCAAACGAACTGTCCTCAATGGAACTGTCCTAAAAGGTCCTGTTCTCAAAGGTACTGTCCTCAAAGGTCCTGTTCTTAAAGGAACTGTCCTCAAAGGTCCTGTTCTCAAAGGTACTTTCCTCAAAGTTTCTGTTCTCAAAGGAACTGTCCTCAATTGAACTGTCGTAAAAGTTCCTGTTCTCAAAGGTCCTGTTCTCAAAGGAACTGTTCTCAAATGAACTGTCCGCAAAGGTACTGTCCTTAAAGGCCCTGTTCTCAAACGAAATGTCCTCAATGGATCTGTACTCAAAGGTCCTGTTCTCAAAAGTACTGTTCTCAAAGGTCCTGTGCTCAAAGGAACTGTCCTCAAATGTCCTGTTCTCAAAGGAACTGTCATCAAAGGTTCTGTTCTCAAAGTAACTGTCCTCAATGGAACTGTCCTGAAAGGTCCTGTTCTCAAAGGAACTGTTCTCAATGGTCATGTTCTCAGAGGAACTATCCTCAAAGGTCCTGTTCTCAAAGGAACTGTCCTCAATGGAACTGTCCTAAAAGGTCCTGTTCTCAAAGGTCCTGTTCTCAAAGGAACTACCCTTAATGGAATTGTCCTCGAAGGTCCTGTTCTCAAAGGTACTGTCCTCAAAGGTCCTGTTCTCAAAGGAACTGTCCTTAATGGAACTGTCCTCAAAGGTCCTGTTCTCAAAGGTCCTGTCTTCAGTGTTTCCTATGACTCTGACTCAAGTCAAACATTTCTAGTGAATGGCAGATGTGTGTAAACAAACTATAAAACTATTGTGCAAGGTACATCAAACTGATATGCCATATGTTGGGTAATTGATGCAGATTTTCCAAGTCACCAGAAGAAGAGTACTACAGTAGAGGATGGTTTCAGAGTTTCACTGGTTGAGATGGGTGACAAGTAGTTTTTAAAGAAAAATGAAATTAGTTTGTATTTGTTTCCTCAAGCAAAGTCGCTGTCATAAGAATATGATAGCCCACGGTCACGAAAAAATGCTGCTGCTTTTTACGCGATAAAACACGTAGGTTGATGTAGGTGTACTGACTGGAAGTGCTTATTATGGTAAATGCTACTCCTGCTGGTAGAGAAATGGAGATATTTATGAACGTGTAGATAGTATGACTTTTATATGTGGATCTATATAATAACTACGTGTATTCAATGTGTTGTTGTTTTCTGTAGAAGCCAATGGTATACTTTATGCATGGGACACAGTTATTGAAATAAAAGAACCAAATAAGAACATCAGCTCATTTCAGCTCTGATGCTACCGATTCATCATGCGTACTAGAAATTTCACTTTCAGATAGTAGCACACCATTAAAAGTGGATATTTTGTCAAGAAAAGTACTAATTTCACGTGCTCAAAATTATACCGGTTCTGTGGAAAATAAGCATTCATTAAAGGAAAATGTAATTTCACTGAGTGAGTAAATTATGCATGTCACGTGCTTGGACCAGCTTCACACGTCACATTCAACGTCTTATATAAGACTTCGCTAAAGATGGCCACTATTACTAATCAAAGTACTTGAAGTACTGGTGGCCGGTGCATGTTTTTATAGGGAAATATTTATTGAAGGTTCACAAAGAAAGAGTAATAAGGAAGAGTGTTTTTAATTTTTCCCTTTTCTACCCAATTATTGAATTTATTTCTCACAACAGGCCTACAGCAACAATAAATGTTTGAAAAATTGGTTTTCTAGGCACAAACACTCTTTTTGTCTAACAACTTCAGTCTACAGTAATGACATCATTTCAGATTGTGATATCTCTAATACAGTGAAAGTTTTGTCACAATGCATTTAAATATCAGTTTCTCTGGCGACCTAAAAACCGACCATAGAGGACATATCATGAAATGATCGTACACCCCAACTATCATGCTATAACTAGAAGAAGCTTCAGAACTCAAACTGAATAATAATTCTGCACAAATGGATGAAAAAAATGTGAATTTTCCGTTTTCCCATAGACTTCCTATGTAAACCTCTAACAGGGCCCCTATAAATACTAGCCCCTTGTTTTGTGCAAACTTCAAACCCCAATTCATAGGGATAATTTATATAAAATATGAACTAATTCTTAATAAAACTTATCATGTTGGCGCACTGTTATCATGCCACCAGTTGGCGCAATGTTATCATGCCCACTACAGTTGGCGCACTGTTATCATGCCCACAGTTACCGTATTGCTATCATGTCAACAGTTGGCGCACTGTTATTATGTCCACGGCTGGTGTACTGTTATCATTTCCACAGATGTTGTACTGTTATCATGCCCACGGTTTGCGCACTGTTATTATGTCCACGGTTGGCATACTGTTTTCATGTCCACAGTTGGCGTACTGTTATCATGTCCACAGTTGGCGTACTGTTATTATGTCCACGGCTGGCGTACTGTTATCATTCCCACAGATGGCGTACTGTTATCATGCACACGGTTTGCGCACTGTTATTATGTCCACAGTTAGCGCATGTTATTGACGCACTGTTACCGTACCCACTATTGGCGTACTGTTATCATGACCACCACAGTTGGCGTAATGTTATCATACCCACAGTTGGCACATTGCTATCATGTCCACAGTTGGCTTACCGTTATCATGCCCATGGTTTGCGCACTGTTATTATGTCCACAGTTGGCGTACTGTTATCATGCCTACAAATGACGCACTGCTATCATGTCCAATGTTGGCGTACTGTTGTCATGCCCATGGTTTGCGCACTGTTATCATGCCTACAGTTGATGCACCGTTATCATGCCCACCACAGTTGGCGCACTGTTATCATGCCCACCACAGTTGGCGCACTGTTATCATGTCCACAGTTTGCACACTGTTATCATGCCCACCACAGTTGGCGCACTGTTATCATTCCCACCACAGTTGGCGCACTGTTATCATGTCACCACAGTTGGTGCACTGTTATCATGCCCACCACAGTTGGCGCACTGTTATCATATCACCATAGTTGGCGTACTGTTATCATGCCCACCACAGTTAGCGCACTATTATCATGTCAACACAGTTGGCGCACTGTTATCATGTCCACAGTTGGCACACTGTTATCATGCCGACAGTGTGGCGCACTGTTATCATGCCCATGGTTGGGCTCGCTGTTAGCATGCCAATAGTTGGCGCACTATTATCATGCCTACAGTTTGGCGCACTGTTATCATGTCCACCACAGTTGATGCACTGTTATGTCCACATATGGTGCACTGTTATCATGCCCACAGTTGGCGCACTGTTATCATGTCCACAGTTGGCGCACTGTTATCATGTCCACAGTTGGCGCATAGTTATCATCTTCACATTGAAGTGTAGCTGGGGATCTTTATATATATTGTTAAAAGTATGGGGGCACGTCTTTCGTAGAACAGGAAATGTCCTTACCGAGCCGAGTAGCGGACACATACTTCTCACAACTCCACTTTAAATTCGCCAATACCTGGCAAAATACCTTGAACATGAATGCATAACAAACAGATAAGATAACTTACGTGGTATATATGTAAATTGCAAATATACCTTGGAATTGTTTTTTGCACTGCAACATAAAAGTTCAGACAACTCCGATGTCTGTGTGTCTGGAGTATTGTAAAACATGCAAGATGCAAAAGATTTGCCCCGTAACGGTGAATTCCCGAATCAAATAAAATTTAAATTCATATGATTTCAAAAGAGCATGTACAAAAGCAATCGACTGCGACTAATTGCGCAAACATCAACGTTTTTTTGTATGCAAATGAGGTAAAAACATTTTATCACCTTGGAAATATGAACCACGTGCTGCGCATATTCTAATGATATTTTCAGCTTACAATAATCGCGCAATAATATAAAAGTATCACGTTTCATTGCCACTCTAACATGTCACGCAAACTTCTATATCTGAGATTTAGAAAATTAACTAATTGGCGAGCTGTTTCATTTGATTATTCATAAAAAAATAGCATTAAACCATATGTTAATAAAAAAAACATTCTAGTTTTTGTTCATGTATAGAATGGCATTACATTAAAATGGCTACAGCTGGATTCTTACAATGCCCTACAGCCCAGCCGTTACACGAGAGATTGTGAATTATTGACCAGAGATCTCATTATGTCAGGCACACCGGAAACGTACAGTACATAAACATGCTCAGTTTACTTTTGCATCGATTGCGACCCGTGTGGTTCAGACTAAGAATAGACTCACTCTTCAGAAGGGTAGGAATCCTCCGAATGGGTGTCATGTTCATTTTATCATTTTTGTCATGTTCATTATTGTGGTTAAATTACCATCCGCTGTGTGGTTCCAGGAAGTCATATGAGTGATGACAAGAATAGGGTCACTGTGGTTCATGCATGTCGTAAGAAGCGATAATTTGAATAATACGATAGAATTTGCTTCAACTCTGCAGTTCTGCATGTATCAATGATCGAGGTTTATTCTGCAAATCCATGTTGATGTGTTTTTATATGTATGTTAATTTGTTGTTTTTACATGTATTGTGAACCTGGAATCTTCCTTCCTGCTGGCGTCGAATAATCTAAAATGTGTTGGTACGCCATTAAACCCCATTCATTCATTCTTTTACATCGATTGCGAGACAACAAAAAACAAATTATCAAGTACGTATATGGAGACATTCTATATAAGTTATACAACTCCTTGACATCATAACCGAAGTTCTCCAGTCTTACAGCAATTCAGTAAACCTTACTTTCTTCGTCAGCGTCGTTTATTTATTCATTGTTATATTGCAAAACGACGGAATTACGCAATGTCATGTGCGTGCGTGCTCATACACATGACTAGTATTCCACTTTTGATATATATTACAGTACTGATCTGCTTAAAAATAAGAACCGAACGTTTATATTCTTAGCTGAGTGGTGTACACCATGGTGATTATAATCAAGAAACGCTGTTGAAATATAAAATCATATTGGTTTTGTGAATGACGGAGATTTCCTGGTTTCTCGACTGAAACTTTCTATATACCACGACCCAACATTTAACACGTTTATTATATATACAGCTACTGTGTACCAGATGTATTACATCTTAAAACTGATTTTCTTTAAAATCAGACAAGAAAAAATACGGAACCTGTCAACCACTGAAAATCGGAAATACTGGTTTTGGAACTCCAATGCCTATGCTTTTAAAATATGTTTGTTTGTATGATCTTTTTTCGCCAGTATTTTAATTATATAACGGTGGTCAGTTCACCTAATCATTGTTGCTGGGCTCCGCTTGTTAACCAGTACTATAAGACACACCTTGTCTCGGCAGGCCGTTGACTACTTCCCCACATATTTAAAGGTGGGAGATGCACGGATGTAAAACAAGATAAAGGTGAACTATCACAGAAACTGCTGATTACGATTCGAACTTACCACCGCTGAACTGACAGTCAGAAGTGTTACCGACTGAACTAGCCAGGCAAGGTTTTTCAACTAAGGATATGCATTCCATCTAGACATGTATTATATTGTGTTGAAAGAGCGACTCCAAATACATTCTCTGCAGTATATTTGTATTGAAAATGCTAATTAAAAAAGGTCATTTCCGTCTGGGACCATGTTGTATGGCACACTTCTTAGAAGTTACAATGTCCTTGTGAAAGTATTTTTAGAAATGATAAAATCAAGATGTCAATTTGTGAAATATAACAGTAATTACTTCTAGAAGCATAAAATGTAAAATAGTAGTGGCACTGAAGAAACTCACCATTTTGACCAACACATAGGTACCAGTAGAAAGTTCAGTCCCGAGGAATAACTGTTTTGGAGGGAACGATGCTCTGCCAAGTTCTTGGGAAAACAGTCATCCCGAGGGACGGGACCTAAAAGCTGGAGACTAAACAAAGTTGGCAAATCAATAAAAAAACAAAAATGTAAACAATAATCTTTAATAGCAAATACTTTCAATTAACAAGCAATGGAAAATCTACTAAAATCACACAAAATCAACTCTAATCTGCACATATAAACAATACCTGGACTACAGGTAAAACATGTAACAAAGCAGTGAAACAGTTAATGATAATGATGTGGTTAAATGTCAGTTTTGAAGCAGTAAACAGCTTAATTGTTTGTATGCAAATGTTAAATACAGAAAATTGTAAACACTTTCTTCAATAGTAAACTGATAAAAAACTTCAAATGAGAAAAAACATGTTTTTATTTCACAATGAAAATCAAATTGATGAAAATCTGTTTAAATTAACAGACAACATTATTAATTGAAAGTAAAGGCGCTCATTTACCTCTGAGACGAGAAAAAGCTAATATTGAAAATAGGGGTAATATCACATAACTAAAATATTTCCTCAAGATTATTCAGTAAAAGTTTGGTTAGAGGTCCGCCATGGCTAAGTGGTCTAAGACACTGTCATCTTATAATCACTTACCTTTCACTGCTGAGGCCTTGAATTCAAGCCCATCTTGGAAGAAAAAAAAGTTGCCATTAGCATGCAGGAGTATAAGAATCTTACATTGGATTGAGGTTTCGGGTAGAAAGTTCCGTCCGGAGGGATAACTGTTTTGGAGGAAACAATGCTTTGCCAAGTTCTTGCATAACAGTTATCTCAAGCGACGGAAGTTTCTATCAGAACCAAAAAAGTCATGAATGATTCTTTTTCTTGCATACCAAACATACTGAATAATTGTTTTAATTTATCAACGGTTGCTTTTAAGATGTTAAGTTATATGATTTAAGTCATATATTTTATATGTTACGTCATAAATGAGTTCAACGCCAGAGTGCGAGAATTTTATCTCAGCCCTAGGACAAGATAGAAATATCTTACCCTGCTAAAAATGCAGATATTCTTATCCGGTGTGCAAGAATATGGTGGTTTTACTCATATTCTTTCTGATGTCTTCCTCCACCAATAAAACTGGACATGATAAATATAATTTTTTTTGTCATGTGTTGAAAATGGGAGCTAAACCTCATTAAGCAGAACTTCTCTGTTACAGCCAACAAGTCAATTTACAGGGACATTTTCATATTTATTACACTTATTGAAACACAACAACTACTCTGTACCCAGCTCTTCATTACATGTGACAACTGACACCTATGTTGACTATTACAATACTTATGATTTTGCTGAAAAAATAGATTAAAAAAAAAACATCCAACCTGAGCTTTACAAACTTATATATGACTATGGAGACTAAAGTGTCCAAACTTCAGTAACTTTGATAATATAAATTGTTTTCATAGCATAATAATTATGACTGAATTTATGATGAAGTTAAGTTGCTAAAGCAAAAGTAGAATTTTGAGAAACATAAAAAGTTTTAGACTGAACTTAGCTATATACACTGTTTGTATACCAAAACATGAATGTTTTTATGAAGTCCCTTCATTATATTTAGAGGGATTAAATCTGGGGTTTTAAAATTTTTAAAATTGGGTAAAACATGTTTTACTAGTATAACTATAATACTCACTGATCCCATATTGCCAAAATGATATCTATTTAGACATGATAAAATAATATATTGAAAATGGATTTCCTTACTTTGGCTACGCACTTGGTTAGACTTATATAGATTTTCCGCTTAAATATGCAACATATTTTGTAGCGTATTAAATCAATTTGATCCGTTAAACACGATTATATGTAATTATAAGTGTTTATCTTAGAAAGAGCCTGAATGATAATGCAAAGACCATCAATCAGTATTTAAAGGGTCTATTTTTAGAATAGGGATTTCTTTTCAAGATTACCACTCCCATTTTAAATATCAATATTATCACGTTTTGGTGGATTTGACATACCAAACCATTCGAATTTTGTTTATCAATGAGGGGATGCTTTTTATTCATTTTCAAAATAATTTTACTTATTTAGACAGTTATATAGCGGTTTTTACTGATAAACTCCCTTTAGTTAGTTTACTGAGAAACAGAGAAATAGCCGAGTTTATATAAAACTTCAACTGGAATATGATACCACCAACCACTGCTGTCACCGCCAGGGTTATGACAATAATGCTTAGATTCTTATGAATGAAAAAACGATTGTCAATACATCTTAATCAACAATTCACTGATCCTTAACACCAAACAAATTTAGCATTTAAATTACTTTGTCTTTTCAAAAACACAATATGATACACAAGTTAGAAAAGAAATTCATCGAACATTTCAAACTAATGATACCACAATTTGAAAGGTTGAGAAATGGCTATTTATTATGTAACACACAAAAATTGCCAGAAGGAAAACTGATTGATTAATGTGAATAAGAAATTACCATCATTTAAATTTAATTGAAGCAAATCACCTTGAAGATTGTTACATTATGATCAAAACAAGAAGTGCAAATAAACAAGACACTTTATAATCAATCATTAAACGCTATTAAATTTTACTGGTCACAGTTATGAATTCAGATTTTTATTAAGCTTCAATTCTCGCACAAAAATAAATACAATTAATGATTAATAAGAAGTTAGACAAAATCATAATTATACATATAAACAAACCAACATGGCAGACGTAACAGTGAATGCGTGCATGATCAGTCACTGCATGTAATATACAATAATGAACATTTGCTTAGTTTCTCCCTTAGTCCATCTCTTTAGTGTTATGACTAGTTAACTGTTCTTTGATATCAACAATGAGACAGGTTCAGCACGCCAATGATGATTCAGGAATTTCCTTCCAGAGGACTGGTTTCTGGAAAAGCCGTCATAAAGTCTGGTGTTGATATCTCTAAAACTGTACCAGTCTAAGCAGTAAACAGAATGACACGTCTCCATGTGAACAATTTAGTGTAGAAATGCACATACAAGAAAATCACTTACAATTGAAAATTATGTAAACTAAAATACAAAAGTAATCAACAATATTACAACCATTACAGTGCTAAAACAAAAATTAAATATACCAGGTAGTTCCATTTTAATATTTGATATGAAATCTATATTGCATTGAAAAGTTGATTTTTTTTCTGAAAATCACAAAAATAAATCATTTTCTTGATACCTGTACCTGAACACCTGAAAGGGAATATATCAGGAAAGATGCTACAAATGTCTTAAAAAATCAAATTATTTTTTTTTTAAATGGATTAAAAGTATTTCAATATCACTAAAAAACAATCCGGATGGTTTTGGTATATCAAATCCTCCAAACTCTGACAAAATCGATGCTTCAATGAAATTGTTGAAATCCCCATTCTAAAAATAGACTGCACTTAAATACTGCTTGACGACCATCACATCATCATTTGGACCCTTTTTAAGATGAACAAATTGTACAACGTGTTAACCTATAGGATAGATCAAACTGAAATCAAAATATGTAACAAATTAAAGAGGTAAATCTGTTTTAGTCTAAATTAGACACATAGCCCAATATGAGAATATATAGGCATGATACACTGGAAAACATTTTTTTAACCAATCTTAAAATTTTAAAAAATCCTGATATAATCCCTTTAACACCAAATATCAGATAAAAAAAGAAATAGCAGTAAAATTACCCAAATACATTCAAACTCATGATTTATTTTGTATTATTATCTAGGGAGGGTTGTAACTAACTTTGTAAGAAATTGTGACCCAACCAAATCGTATACATATGGCATTAAAATACGTATAAACCAGGCCATAAAATACTTATGTAAATGCATTTGCAATAATACCAAAATTAACACTTACACACCTCATTGGCTTAATACTGATGAAAATAATTATAATAAGTAAAACTTAACAATCAAAACTATCTGTGCTCTTTGGAGATTAGCATGTGCAAGTTTTATCATAAGAAAAAAAAATCCGAATACCAGTAATAAAAAAAATATAATATGCCAAAAATATAATTTTACACAAAATTAAGATATATTTTATTTACTTGTAGTTATTTAAAGACAAATAATAAATACAAACATTCAATATTTACGTTCATGACTGCATGTATGATTAAACACAAGTGAATCTAACAACTGCATACTCTAGATGGAAACTTGCATAATTTAAAAAAAAATCCTTTGAAGTAATTAATTTCAATTAACACAGTTGAACTTAGATGCATTTTATAATTAATCATTATATAATTATCATTTCATATACATCAGAAAAGCAAATGCAAATACACTGTTTAATAAATATAGAATTAATGTGTACACCATGGTTAAATCATTCATATATTTGTAGAAAAGAGAAGTGGTGTGGCCATAAATGTTTATTTTGTATCCATACGCTGCAGATACATGTACAGTCAAACCTGTGTAAGTGGTCACCTCTATTAAGCAGTCAAATGTCTTAAACAGCCACATTCGCTTTTTCTCATTTCTATGTTTTCATAGCAAATTTACCTGTATTAAGCAACAACCTGTTTTAAAGGGCCACTTTTGCTCCTTCCCTTGACTGACTGCTTAAGATAGGTTTCACTGTACATTGTATATCAATCTGACCACTAATTTACCAACTGTATGACTCTAACTTTACAGAACAGTAAATACACGGCCTGCCTGTTCCTGTTTGCAGTTTTTAACAATACTGATTTAATTATTAAGTAATTCACTGTATTTGGCACTACTCTGTGGACTACACCAATCGAGACATTGCAGACTTGCTCATGGTTCGTTTTCTTTTGTAAAAGTTTAAGAATAACGCAGACTTGTAGATTTGTAGATTGTTTGTTTTCTTCTGTAATGATTTAAGAACACTGCAGACTTGTAGATTGTTTGTTTTCTTCTGTAATGATTTAAGAACACTGCAGACTTGTAGATTGTTTGTTTTTTTCTGTAAAGGTTTATGAACACTGCAGACTTGTATATTGTTTGTTTTCTTCTGTAAAGGTTTATGAACACTGCAGACTTGTAGATTGTTTGTTTTCTTCTGTAAAGGTTTATGAACACTGCAGACTTGTACATTGTTTTCTTCTGTAATAATTTATGAATATTGCATTGCAGACTTGTAGATTGTTTGTTTTCTTCTGTAAAGGTTTATGAACACTGCAGACTTGTACATTGTTTGTTTTCTTCTGTAATAATTTATGAATATTGCATTGCAGACTTGTATATTGTTTGTTTTCTTCTGTAATAATTTATGAATATTGCATTGCAGATTTGTAGATTGTTTGTTTTCTTCTGTAAAGGTTTATGAACACTGCAGACTTGTATATTGTTTGTTTTCTTTTGTAAAGGTTTATGAACACCGCAGACTTGTAGATTGTTTGTTTTCTTCTGTAATAATTTATGAATATTGCATTGCAGACTTGTAGATTGTTTGTTTTCTTCTGTAAAGGTTTATGAACACTGCAGACTTGTACATTGTTTGTTTTCTTCTGTAATAATTTATGAATATTGCATTGCAGACTTGTAGATTGTTTGTTTTCTTCTGTAAAGGTTTATGAACACTGCAGACTTGTACATTGTTTGTTTTCTTCTGTAATAATTTATGAATATTGCATTGCAGACTTGTATATTGTTTGTTTTCTTCTGTAATAATTTATGAATATTGTATTGCAGACTTGTATATTGTTTGTTTTCATCTGTAATAATTTATGAATATTGCATTGCAGATTTGTAGATTGTTTGTTTTCTTCTGTAAAGGTTTATAAACACTGCAGACTTGCAGATTGTTTGTTTTCTTCTGTAATGGTTTATGAACACTGCAGACTTGTAGATTGTTTGTTTTCTTCTATAATGGTTTATGAACACTGTAGATGGTCACTTGACACTTAGCAACTGTAGCAAGAATCCTCTTATTAACAAGTCTTCATCATTTTGTCTCAGCATTCACCAGCATGGCTATTTCTGCCATACATATTTCAGCACCAGATAGATACATGCAGCTATGGCACATTATGGTCGGTTGGCGGCATTGTTTGTAATGTATCTGTATATGAAGAATCAAGCATGGGTATGGATGGAAGGAGCCACTTTAGAATTGAGATTGTAAATCTCCCTCTGTTGCCTGAAAATAGAAACAAGAAGTATCATTTTAAAATGTATTTAAAATTACTGACAATCCAAAATAAAAATCAAAGATTTGAATGAACAAAAGACCCATGGGCCTTAACAGTCACCTGATTATCCAAAAATTCACATAGGTCTATTCAGTCATAAGAAATAACGTTTTTTGTTAATTTCTCTAATATAGATTTAGTAAAGTAGGTCCCACCAAGGTCTCACCCCCAAGGCCAAACTGTGAGACCCAGGGACATGCAATTCACAATTTTTTTATAAAGGACCCATATATGTCCATAATCATGCTCAACATTTGTTTCCCAGTGCTTCCTATATTAAGAAGATTTTTAAAGTTTACTTTGAATTGACAGTTTTTGCTCCTCCTTCAAGGCCCCAGGGTGTGTGGGGACCATGTAATTCACAATTTTGATTCACCCTTTACGATTGAGCTTACGGTTTTTAAGAAGAAGTCAAAAATGTCAATTGTTTATGGACGCACAACGACGGGCAAAAGGCGATCACAAAAGGTCCAAGAGTTATTTGCAATGAGACAAAACAACCAAAGATATTCTGAAATATGCTGGTCCACACTAATGCCAAACTGTACTATAGCAATGCTATTAACTAATGTATGCAGAAGACGGGTATGACGATTTATAAAACAATCAACATTGGGTGCATACATTTTAACTGGTAAACAAGCAGAAGTATATGAATTAGACATGTATGTCTACTTACAGAAGGTTCAACGTTGGGTGCATATCTTTTTACTGGTATACCATCCTTATCAATGAGAAACTTCGTAAAATTCCACTTTATAAAGCTGAAATAGAGAAAACAATCATTCAAAATTCACTCACATTATCAAATGGATCACATTTACTTAGAACGCTCCTCTAACAATGTCTCATACTGCAGACCACAAAATTAATATAGTTTAGCCTCGTATGAGGGATGTCAGAATCAGCTGTGATTTAACATCAAGTGAGATGTTAGACCCAGTAGTGATTTAGCTTCAAGTGGGATGTTAGACCCAGCAGTGATTTAGCTTTAAGTGAGATGTTAGACCCAGCAGTGATTGAGCTTCAAGTGGGATGTTAGACCCAGTAGTGATTGAGCTTCTAGTGAGATGTTAGACCCAGCAGTGATTGAGCTTCTAGTGAGATGTTAGACCCAGCAGTGATTGAGCTACAAGTGGGATGTTAGACCCAGTAGTGATTTAGCTTCAAGTGAGATGTTAGACCCAGTAGTGATTGAGCTTCTAGTGAGATGTTAGACCCAGCAGTGATTGAGCTTCAAGTGAAATGTTAGACCCAGCAGTGATTTAGCTTAAGTGGGATGTTAGACCCAGCAGTGATTGAGCTTCAAGTGAGATGTTAGAACCAGCAGTGATTGAGCTTCAAGTGAGATGTTAGAACCAGCAGTGATTTAGCTTTAAGTGAGATGTTAGACCCAGCAGTGATTTAGCTTCAAGTTGGATGTTAGACCCAGTAGTGATTGAGCTTCTAGTGAGATGTTAGACCCAGCAGTGATTGAGCTTCAAGTGAGATGTTAGACCCAGCAGTGATTTAGCTTCAAGTGAGATGTTAGACCCAGCAGTGATTTAGCTTCAAGTGAGATGTTAGACCCAGCAGTGATTTAGCTTAAAGTGGGATGTAAGACCCAGCAGTGATTGAGCTTCTAGTGAGATGTTAAACCCAGCAGTGATTGAGCTTCTAGTGAGATGTTAGACCCAGCAGTGATTTAGCTTCTAGTGAGATGTTAGACCCAGCAGTGATTTAGCTTCAAGTGGGATGTTAGACCCAGCAGTGATTGAGCTTCTAGTGAGATGTTAGACCCAGCAGTGATTGAGCTTTAAGTGAGATTTTAGACCAAGCAGTGATTTAGCTTCAAGTGAGATGTTAGATCCAGCAGCGATTTAGCTTCAACTGAGATGTTAGACCCATCAGTGATTGAGCTTCTAGTGAGATGTTAGAGCAAGCAATGATTTAGCTTCAAGTGAAATGTTGGACCTAACAGTGATTTAGCTTCAAGTTAGATGTTAGATTCAGCAGTGATTTAGCTTCAAGTGAGATGTTAGAACCAGCAGTGATTATGCTTCTAGTGAGATGTTAGAACCAGCAGTGATTATGCTTCTAGTGAGATGTTAGAGCAAGCAGTGATTTAGCTTCAAGTGAAATGTTGGACCCAACAGTGATTTAGCTTCAAGTTAGATGTTAGATTCAGCAGTGATTTAGCTTCAAGTGAGATGTTAGAACCAGCAGTGATTATGCTTATAGTGAGATGTTAGAACCAGCAGTGATTATGCTTCTAGTGAGATGTTACACCCAGCAGTGATTTAGCTTCAAGTGAAATGTTAGACCCAGCAGTGATTGAGCTTCAAGTGAAATGTTGGACCCAACAGTGATTTAGCTTCAAGTGAAATGTTGGACCCAACAGTGATTAAGCTTCAAGTGAAATGTTGGACCCAACAGTGATTTAGCTTCAAGTGAAATGTTGGACCCAACAGTGATTTAGCTTCAAGTGAAATGTTGGACCAAACAGTGATTGAACTTCTAGTGAGATGTTAGACCCAGCAGTGATTGAGCTTTAAGTGAGATGTTAGACCCAGCAGTGATTTAGCTTCAAGTGAGATGTTAGATCAAGCAGTGATTTAGCTTCAAGTGAGATGTTAGATCCAGCAGTGATTTAGCATCAAGTGAAATGTTGGACCCAACAGTGATTTAGCTTCAAGTTAGATGTTAGATTCAGCAGTGATTTAGCTTCAAGTGAGATGTTAGAACCAGCAGTGATTATGCTTATAGTGAGATGTTAGACCCAACAGTGATTTAGCTTCAAGTGAGATGTTAGACCCAGTGATCATTTAACTTCATATGTGGGAATATCACAACACTGTTACATGATACTTTTAATTTGGGTGGTTGTTAGTTGATTTTATATCATTTTTCATTGTAACTATCCTCCCAAGTAGTTATATTTTCAATGCCTTTCAATGTCATTTTTGGGATCCTCTTTAGCCGAGTGATCTATGGCGCCACTTTAAGACCGCTAAAGTATGAGCCCCGCTCTATTCAAAAACTTCATGTGAGAAAGTTTGTCAGTTGTTTGTGAAAGGCCTGTCATTCTTCTGATTGAATTTTATTGTTCTTTCAACTTTAAAGTTGGATATGCCATATGTAACCTGAAATGTGTTGAAAATGGCATTTAACCCTGCAAAATAAAAATGAAGGCCATATCAACATATGACAGGGTAGATACAAAGTATTCAGTTTTATAATAGTGGGGGAAAATCTCAAAATGAATCTGAGCAGAACCACTGTCATTCCACAAGTCTGGCAAACTTTCTCACATTAACTTTATGGATTTTGGACTTAGCCGAGGGCTCAAACCAACAACCTCAGTGGTGAGAGGCCAAGTGGTCATTAGGTGACAGTGCCTTAGAAAACTCAACCAACAAGGACCACCCGGATTTAATTACTTTAAAAAGCCAGAAAAGTTCGGTAAAATTACAATACTAATTAATGTGCTTATGATGTTGTATACAACAATATATTTTACTTAATTATGTGTTTAGTTGATTTCCGACATTCGTTTAACTGAGCTGCAGACTGAGGGGGTGTAATCAAGCACTGGGCCCCCATTGGGATTCAATACATAAAATTGCAAACGATGAAGTACTGGTAAGATGGTTGACATGCACTATTGCAATATAATTGTACAAAACAGGAGAAAATCTCAAACAATTTTCACATAAACCAGTCATGCTATCATACTGAGATATAAAGCTTTTGTTAATGTTGGAAGTGCATTTTCCCTTGATAAAACAACCACTTTATACGATTTTAAGAATCAGCTTTATCCTATACATCTAAGGCCATTATAAATTAATTGCTAAATTATCATCACCACCCGCCCCCTAATTTTCATGCTGCCCCAACCCTTTTTATTTTCATAAAAAAAAAAAAAAATTTTTTAAAAATAAAATAAAAAATAAAATCCTGAGGACCAACCCTCCCTGTTTTTAAGAAAATTTGGATGATAATCTAGCAATTAATTTATAATGGCCTAATAATCCTATATTTATTGAGTGAGAAATAAATGTTATACAGGTATACTTACTTCCCAAAAGTTCCAGTTTTTTTATGTTTGAGGTAGTCATACAGCGGATGTGCATTTCCACCATTGACGTTGATTTTACTGAACATTTCAAATCCTTCACAATACTTAAATATAAACGTTTTAATTTCAGGTTCTGGCTTTGGTTCCTGAAATAGAGAAATTAGCATTTTAACGAGAATAAACTTACACAAAATAAATATTCACTCATTCATCAATTATTGTTTATATATAGTGGTACATATCTTCACCATATACAAACAATTTGTCAAAATATACTATTTTCAATGCTTAATTCAGAGATTTTTTGATAATTAGATCAATTTAGGAACAATTTGTACAAGGAAACTTTTGTTTTGGTGTTTTTTCACTAGTCATAACAATTTTTTTAACAAAAAATGCCAATATATTAATTGCAAAATCAATGCTGAGTTGTGCCCCATTCCTAACTCACCATCTTCAAAGCATTCCTACCATGTAGGAAGACAGCTTTCTCGACTCCAGGAAATTTGTCTTAAAACAACAGCTTTCAGATGGCCAAGAACTGGACAATAATATGAAAAAGCTCAAAAAATCTAACCCAATTTTCTAAGTATACAAGATATCACTCTAACAAAATACAGAAGGTTATGACACTTGTCCTTTTCATTATTTTTATAATACTGAAATGACTAGCTAATTTTTTAATGATATTAAAAGAGCATGTTTTGAAATGTTATGATCTGTTTAAGCATTTAATCAAAAGACTAAGTTTAAATGTAGCAATAATTCTGTCTAAAAGAGAGTTATCACACTTGTGCTCGCAATGGCAGTGGAGACAACTGTCATTGATGTACAACAAATAGTTATTGAGATGTAAGCTTGCAATGACAACAGGTGAAGTAGCCAATAGTTACTGAGATATTAAGCTAATGCTATAACACTTAAATTGTACAATTTTCTAAAAATATATTCTGCCTTAATCAGCTCAAATAAAATCGGAGTTATACATGTGCCACTAATGTCCTCTTGAGTCCCTTAAGATGGTAGTGAACACATATATGAAGTTTCGTTTAATGTATATGACAAGTAGTTACTGAGAAAGAGGCTTTGTTAAAAAATTTGAATCAAATACTTTTCTTAGCATAAAAAGAGCCTTTATTCTGCCTAATATCCTACTTGTCCCTTGCATTCAACTAATTAATGGTGGTAATGTGAAGTTCCATTGATGTATGGGTAGTAGTTACTGAGATATCAGTTGGATGAAAAGTTTTTTTAACCAGATTTTCCAAGTATAAAAGGATCCATAATTAAGTCTGTTAATCCCACATGGCCGTCTGAATCCTCTTCAAAGTTGTAAACGTGTGAACACACATATAAAGTTTCATTTTGTGGAACCTGTAGTCCAGTGGTAGAGCAACAGACCCGTGATCGGAGGATCGTAGGTTTGATGCTCCGCCACGGCTTTGTGTGGTGTCCTTGTTGAGAAAGACACTTTTTCGCATATGTTTAGTACTGGTTTTACCCAGGAAGACTACGAGCGTGATTTGTCACAATCAAAGTAAAATAAGCTAAATAAAACTATGAAATTTCAATGCTATCTGGGTAGTGGTTACTGGTCCGGATATCAGCTTACTTCATAACTTAATAAAAAGAAACAACACTAGACAACTAATGCATGTACAAAAACTCCCCTTTTCTCTGAAAATCAAGCTAATACTAATTCTTGTGTGCAAGTCTGGTAATTTCTCTCTTCCTCTAATTGTAATAATGCATGACAACAGGTGAGTATAATGCTTGTAGTATCAAAGCACAGTTCAACAAGTTTGCCTTACATATATATGCAGTTAAAGGGAAACAAATCAGTTATTTTTCAAAATATTCAGTGATATGAGTTGTTTCCCTTCAGTTAATTATTAGTAATGTGAAATATATTACTAGTATAACTATTCCCACTACAACACCATAAATTCAACTTTTAATTTAAATCATGAATCGTTGATATGCTTTACACAGACTGTGATAATATAGCAGTCACAGATCTTTAAATTTTCCAATACTGATCATTATGTTGTCATAAGCATATGTATTTAAACATACAGTCAAACCTGTCCTAAGCAGCCAGTCAATGGAAGGAGCAAAAGTGGCCTTTTAAGACAGGTTGTTGCTTAATACAGGTTAATTACTCTCAAGGCATATACATGGGGAATAGAAAATATGGTTGCTTAAGACAGGTGGCTGCTTAATAGAGGTGACCACTTACACAGGTTTGACTGTATTATTAATCTTGAGGTGATAAAAAAGGATCTACAGTCCCCTGGTTTCAACATACTTGTTATGTGGCTCACGGTGTTCATTTATCTGATATTTTGACATTGTTTCCTTTAAAATAACTACCGCAGTTTCTCGTAAACAGTGCCCCCTAGCGGTAAATAGTTTTTGCATTTTTCCCAAATAAAAATTATCAATATTAAGACAAAGTTGTTTTTATTAACATAACTTTTCCACAGATAAAAATTGTGTTGATTTACATCTAATCATTATGACAGGGTTGATTTAAACGCAGTTTAACAACAAAGAATTTTGAATATTTACGTCTGATTACTCAAGAAAATTCTAAAACAAGTCCTTGGATTTCACATATGTTAAACTTCATTCATTTTATTATAATATGACAGAAAAAAGAGAGGGGTGTTTAAACTAGTTTTTTTTTCATAAATTGAAATTTAAATCAAAATGAAACACTTAAAATACACACCATTTGCTTGTTATGTTGGACAACATCATAAAGCAAACATCATTTTGATATTGACCTAAAATATGCCATGTGTTTAAACAGCCATGTGTTGAAAATGGCATTAAAACATGTTAAAACAACAAAAAAACAATGCTTTAAATCTCAAGATAATTAAAATAATTCCAAAGGCAGATGAGAAAAAAAATATCATCACTCAGCTAATACTACATGCAAAATATCAAAGCTCCATGCAGGCCTAGTAGTTTTAAAGAATATTTTTTTAAGTTAAAAAAAAAAATGATAAGCCCCTTGGACAGGGCAAAATTTAACCCCAGGAAGAGTTCCATTTAAGGGTCCTTTACACTTAAATTTGATTTAAATCTATCATGTGGTTTTTAAAAAATAATTTGAGCAAACGTTAACAATTGAAGGATAGACAGACTGCAGACATAAAGAATGATCTCAGCCTATGGCTAATAATTACTTTTTAAAACCAGTTTGTATGACCATTATTCTAAAAACTTCTATAACCTTCACTGGTATATGGAAAGAACTGTCACTAATGTTGTTTGTGTCCATTTGTGTATGCTATATAAATATGTATTATCATGTAATGTTAAATATCTGTAACACAAGTAATGAAATATGTTCTAAATACTAAACTCAGCTGGTACATCTACATCCCCATAAGTACCCAATGTACTGTTATATGAGATTATGATGTGTACCTCCTGTATAAACACTCATAAACATTCTGCCTTTAAAATCTGACATCTCTTTTACATTATTTATAAATAACTTCACTCTTTTACATAAGCCTCGACACCATGACCGATAAGCTAAAAGGTTGCTTTATGTATTTTTACCCTACCTTTATGAAAGTTTGAACTTCTAACTAAAGATAATTAGTTCTGTATGGTTGGTAATTAATACCTCAACTCTTCCATTATCAATTCATAGAAATGTGTTCATTGTGTAAAACAGATACAGTTGTTTATCAAGTTCATGACTGAATTAGCAAGCAAAACGTGATCTGGCATTTTACTTCGCATTTGTACAGGTGAACTCAAAGTATATGTAATAGAAACAATACATTATAGGCAGATTTGTGGTAACTGATGAATGCCTTCATACATACATTTCTTTTAAAAATAATTTTAAACTTGTATACTTGTATTATAAGTACGATACAAAACACATAATTTTCATGAAAAGTTTTCATTTAACTTGGGACTTTTTTTTTAAAAACAAAATGTCTGTAAAGATAAGGCCAATAAATTGTTAAGGAGTGCGGTATTGCACTAGATAATGTTTAGCGCTCACACCAGAGGTTGCAAGTTTGATTCCTCAATCAACATGATGCCTCTAATATACTTAATACTGGCTCTACCCAGGAAGCGGACACAAGAGCTGTTAATATAAGCTTTGAGATTTCTTCACAATGAAACTAATGTAAAATTTTAATAATCACAGCCTCATTTCAACTATGTTTGTAACTTTCAAACAAGTGTCAGAATAGCCACATTATGTCATACCAAAACACAAAACATGGCATCACAAAAATGGTACCAGAAGCTTCCTTCGATCACTTGGCACTCAACGTTAAGAGGATAGTTCTAGGTCTGGTCAACCCAGTGTCAGAATAATGTGACTGGATCGGGTATCATAACAGTCATGTGTCTGTGGCATTATACTTCTTAAAAAATACTGTCTTAAGTAAACACCGTCGCAATTAACTATTATTTTTCAGTCTTCCCATTTAGTTCTATATATGTTTGAGTATTGACCATTTAGTTCTATATACGTTTGAGTATTGCCCTGTAGTATAATGATACAAGACAAACACAAGTTTACTGAGTTTAATTATTAAAGTTTATTAAAAGTCTGTTTATTCTAATTTAAACACAAGTAACATAATCTAGCTTAGTTTTACTTAGTGCGACAAAAACACGACCTGACCCCCATGGTCTCTAAAAGTACCACCCCCCCCCCCCCTTCCCTCCGACTGCCCAAAATGTCTCAGTTTAAATTGGGCTTCTATCTCGCTTTCAAAGAGTTTCCTGATTCATCCATGACTTTTATTAATTATTAATTACCCGATGTACCAAGCTTGCTCGCTATTAGCCTCGTACACCTGATCATTTTATTAGTCATTGCTAATTACAGATTATTTCCTACATCAGCCGCTGAGATGTTATAATTTATCAACCGGCCTGACTTCCTTATTCGCACTTTAGTATGTTTCATGGTTTATACAATTTATACAAAACTTATCTAGACTTCTTTACGTTTCTCCCCAGTTCTGTTACAGCCCATTTAGTTCTAGATATGTTTGAGTATTGCCCATTTAGTTCTTTATATGTTTGAGTATTGCCCATTTAGTTCCTTATGTGTTTGAGTATTGCACATATAGTTCTAGATATGTTTGAGTATTGCCCATTTAGTTCTATATATGTTTGAGCATTGCACATATAGTTCTAGATATGTTTGAGTATTGCCCATTTAGTTCTAGATATGTTTAAATATTTCCCATTTAGTTCTAGATATGTTTGAGTATCTTCATGTTTAGTTCTAGATATGTTTGTGCACCATCCATTTAGTTCTAAACATGTTTCAGTATTGCCCATTTAGTTCTATATATGTTTGAGTATCGCCTATTTAGTTCTTTATATATATGTTTGAGTATCACCCATTTATTTCTATATGTAACTGTTTGAGTACCTTCCCATTTAGTTCTATATATGTTTGAGTATCGCCTATTTAGTTGTTTATATGTTTGAGTATCCCCCATTTATTTCTATATATGTTTGAGTATAACCCATTTAGTTATTTATGTTTGAATATCGCCCTTTATGTTCTACCTGGTATATAATTTTGTTCACAATTAACTGTCAGTTATTCACTTATCAAGATAAACACAGAATTTTTTAAGTCATAAAATTTAGTTGAATGTATGATTTATTGGTTGTATTTCAATCTCTTCATCTGATAACAAGAAGACACTTGATATAAACAAACAATTGGAGATTAGTTAAACCATGAAGATATTTATGATACAATAATATATTGCTTGTTAAATAATGAAAATGATTCGTAACACATTTTCACTGACTTCTCGAAGGTTGGGACCCTTTTTCACGCACACCGCTCAATAAGGTACAAACACGTTTTTTTCAAGCAAGTGATTTTTTGCGCATTTTTGGGTTCATTTGTAAATTTTGTAGTTCCCACCCTGACCATCCGGGTATATGATGAATCTATTTCACTGATATACAATAAAGTGCAACCCACAAAGTTCCAGATTACTGAGTGTCATGTCTGGTAACATTGACATTAAGAATGTAGCGCTACTGCTTTTAGGTTATCTAGAATTGTGTAGATCACACTGATCTCTGTATCAGTTTGACCATAACAGATTAAGGTCTAAGGGCAAATTATCATAATTATAACAGTAGATAGATAGTGGACATTAACCAGACACCTACAATAGGACAATATTTCACTGTAAGATCTTAGTTTAAACTTACCATATTTATTCTAATTCGATTGTGAAACGAGTTATAACAAATAGATTAATCAAGCTTAAAGTCTTCTAAGATAGAACCAGTACCAAGCATATGTGAAAAGAATGTCATGTTCAAGGACAACGCACATAGCTGTGGTGGAGGATCAAACCCATGACCCTCTGATCACTGTACCACACGATCTTGTAGGCGTAAATATAGTCCAAGGAACAAGACCGTAACATGATGCTTCATACAAAATATCCAAACTGTAGGTTATATAGAAGCAGAATAGTAAAATGTGTTTTCAACTTCAAGTTACTCTTTGTTTAACATCCAGAGCAGAAATTCATAATTTATGCTTCTTTCAAACAGTTGTAATAGGTCCATGTTTGTATACACCCAGTCAAATATTAGAGTAATCACATAAGTGACATCATATCTCTCAGTGTAACCCTGTACATTCACACATATTTCATCAGTCCTTAAGTATCAGTGAATTAAATAAACATTTTTTTTTTTTATGTACCGATATTTGTTTCAATTGCTTTTCAGATAGATTTATAAATCAACATTATCCCTGTTAAGGTTATTACGCCCATTAAAAAACCATAAGAGCTCTATTATATAATATATGGTTCAAACATCATGTACTTAACAGATGAGGTTTTATCCAGGAGTGTTTTACATACTGCTCAGTGCTCATGCACTTGTGTCTTAAATGGAATCTTTGTGGTTCAAAATGAATACTTCTTTCGCCTGCATGTTGACATACATCAATAAGTGATATTACCAGTATTTCATATCTGCTGTATGACATTGTTAAACACATTATAAGCAAAATTACCATTTATGATTTTTTTTCTTCATGCTATACCATCCTTAAAACAATATTTGTTTGCTGTGCTCCAACCCAGTATTTTTCATGTGAGTACGTAGATAACTAATGTTTTTGCCAGAATTTGATTTTGGATAGGCATTTCAAACAAAAATGAATAGAATCATTCAGATAACTTAAACACTTTTTTGAGTGAGCAGCTAGAAGCACGGCAACATGATTATTGTAAAGATTATGACCTCATTAAGATAATTTGAACTACCATAACTTGTTTTAATTTGATCTCATCAGAAAGAGATTTATAAACATTTCAAACACATAATATATGATACATTTGTACCATGATGTGTATAATATATATAACTAAATGGGGAGATGCTCAAACATATATATAACTAAATGGGGAGATGCTCAAACATATATATAACTAAATAGGGAGATGCTCAAACATATATATAACTAAATAGGGAGATGCTCAAACATATATATAACTAAATAGGGAGATGCTCAACACACATATATAACTAAATGGAGAGATGCTTAAACATATATATATAACTAAATGGGGAGATGCTCAACACACATATATAACTAAATGGGGAGATGCTCAACACACATATATAACTAAATGGGGAGATGCTCAACACACATATATAACTAAATGGAGAGATGCTCAACACACATATAACTAAATGGGGAGATGCTCAACACACATATATAACTAAATGGGGAGATGCTCAACACACATATATAACTAAATGGGAAGTTGCTCAAACATATATATATAACTAAATGGGGAGATGCTCAAACACATATATATAACTAAATGGGGAGATGCTCATACATATATATAAATAAATGGGGAGATGCTCAAACACATATATAACTAAATGGGGAGATGCTCAACACACATATATAACTAAATGGGGAGATGCTCATACATATATATAACTAAATGGGGAGATGCTCAAACACATATATAACTAAATGGGGAGATGCTCAACACACACATATATATATATATATATATATATATAACTAAATGGGGAGATGCTCAACACACATATATAACTAAATGGGGAGATGCTCATACATATATATAACTAAATGGGGAGATGCTCAACACACATATATAACTAAATGGGGAGATGCTCAAACACATATATAGAACTAAATGGGGAGATGCTCAACACACATATATAACTAAATGGGGAGATGCTCAAACACATATATATATAACTAAATGGGGTTTTGCTCAAACACATATATAGAACTAAATGGGAAGATGCTCAAACACATATAAAACTAAATGGGGAGATGCTCAACACACATATATAGCTAAATGGGGAGATGCTCAAACACATATATATATGTATATATATATATATATATATATATATATATATATATATATATATATTACTAAATGGGGAGAAGCTCAAACACATATATAACTAATGGGGAGATGCTCAAACACATATATAGAACTAAATGGGGAGATGTTCACACACATATATTACTAAATGGGGAGATGCTCAAACACATATATATATAACTAAATGGGGATTTGCTCAAACACATATATAGAACTAAATGGGAAGATGCTCAAACACATATATAACTAAATGGGGAGATGCTCAACACACATATATAACTAAATAGGGAGATGCTCAAACACACACATATATATATATATATATATATATATATATATAACTAAATGGGAAGATGCTCAAACATATATATATATAACTAAATGGGGAGTTGCTCAAACATATATATAACTAAATGGTGAGTTACTCAACACACATATATAACTAAATGGGGAGTTGCTCAAACACATATATATAACTTTAAGGGGAGTTTCTCAAACATATATATAGCTAAATGGGGAGATGCTCAATCACATATATATAACTAAATGGGGAGTTGCTCAAACATATATATAACTAAATGGGGAGTTGCTCAACACACATATATAACTATATGGGGAGTTGCTCAAACACATATATATAACTAAATGGGGAGTTTCTCAAACATATATAAACTAAATGGGGAGATGCTCAAACACATATATAACTAAATAGGGAGATGCTCAACACACACATATATATATATATATAACTAAATGGGGAGATGCTCAACACACATATATAACTAAATGGGGAGATGCTCATACATATATATAACTAAATGGGGAGATGCTCAACACACATATATAACTAAATGGGGAGATGCTCAAACACATATATAGAACTAAATGAGGAGATGCTCAACACATATATATAACTAAATGGGGAGATGCTCAAACACATATATATATAACTAAATGGGGATTTGCTCAAACACATATATAGAACTAAATGGGAAGATGCTCAAACACATATAAAACTAAATGGGGAGATGCTCAACACACATATATAGCTAAATGGGGAGATGCTCAAACACACATATATATATATATATATATATATATATATATATATATATATATATATATATATTACTAAATGGGGAGAAGCTCAAACACATATATAACTAATGGGGAGATGCTCAAACACATATATGGAACTAAATGGGGAGATGTTCACACACATATATAACTAAATGGGGAGATGCTCAAACACATATATATATAACCAAATGGGGATTTGCTCAAACACATATATAGAACTAAATGGGAAGATGCTCAAACACATATATAACTAAATGGGGAGATGCTCAACACACATATATAACTAAATGGGGAGATGCTCAAACACACATATATAACTTTATGGGGAGTTTCTCAAACATATATATAACTAAATGGGGAGATGCTCAATCACATATATATAACTAAATGGGGAGTTGCTCAAACATATATATAACTAAATGGGGAGTTACTCAACACACATATATAACTATATGGGGAGTTGCTCAAACACATATATATAACTAAATGGGGAGTTTCTCAAACATATATATAACTAAATGGGGAGATGCTCAAACACATATATATAACTAAATGGGGAGTTGCTCACACATATATATAACTAAATGGGGAGATGCTCAACACACATATATAACTAAATGGGGAGTTGCTCAAACACATATATATAACTTTATGGGGAGTTTCTCAAACATATATATAGCTAAATGGGGAGATGCTCAATCACATATATATAACTAAATGGGGAGTTGCTCAAACATATATATAACTAAATGGGGAGTTGCTCAACACACATATATAACTATATGGGGAGTTGCTCAAACACATATATATAACTAAATGGGGAGTTTCTCAAACATATATATAACTAAACGGGGAGATGCTCAAACACATATATATAACTAAATGGGGAGTTGCTAACACATATATATAACTAAATGGGGAGATGCTCAACACACATATATAACTAAAAGGAGAGTTGCTCAAACATAAATAAAACTAAATGGGGAGATGCTCAAACACATATATAACTAAATGGGGAGATGCTCAAACACATATATAACTAAATGGGGAGTTGCTCAAACATATATATATAACTAAATGGGGAGATGCTCAAACATATATATAACTAAATGGGGAGATGCTCAAACACATATATAACTAAATGGGGAGATGCTGAATTACATATATAACTCCCAAGTTGCAGATTATATAGGTGGATGTGGGTGTACTAGATTCACCAGGGCATCTACTCTTCTTTAACACAAGTACAATGTCAAAATAGGGATTTAAACGCCAAGTTGCAGATTATATAGGTGGATGTGGGTGCACAAGATTCACCAGGGCATCTACTCTTCCTTAACACAAGTACAATGTCAAAATAGGGATTTAAACCCCAAGTTGCAGATTATATAGATGGATGTGGGAGTACAAGATTCACCAGGGCATCTACTCTTCTTTAACTCAAGTACAATGTCAAAATAGGGATTTAAAACCCAAGTTGCAGATTATATAGGTGGATGTGGGTGCACAAGATTCACCAGGGCATCTACTCTTCCTTAACACAAGCACAATGTCAAAATAGGGATTTAAACCCCAAGTTGCAGATTATATAGGTGGATGTGGGTGTACAAGATTCACCAGGGCATCTACTCTTCTTTAACTCAAGTACAATGTCAAAATAGGGATTTAAAACCCAAGTTGCAGATTATATAGGTGGATGTGGGTGCACAAGATTCACCAGGGCATCTACTCTTCCTTAACACAAGTACAATGTCAAAATAGGGATTTAAACCCCAAGTTGCAGATTATATAGATGGATGTGGGAGTACAAGATTCACCAGGGCATCTACTCTTCTTTAACTCAAGTACAATGTCAAAATAGGGATTTAAAACCCAAGTTGCAGATTATATAGGTGGATGTGGGTGCACAAGATTCACCAGGGCATCTACTCTTCTTTAACTCAAGTACAATGTCAAAATAGGGATTTAAAACCCAAGTTGCAGATTATATAGGTGGATGTGGGTGTACAAGATTCACCAGGGCATCTACTCTTCCTTAACACAAGTACAATGTCAAAATAGGGATTTAAACCCCAAGTTGCAGATTATATAGATGGATGTGGGAGTACAAGATTCACCAGGGCATCTACTCTTCTTTAACTCAAGTACAATGTCAAAATAGGGATTTAAAACCCAAGTTGCAGCTTATATAGGTGGATGTGGGTGTACAAGATTCACCAGGGCATCTACTCTTCCTTAACACAAGTACAATGTCAAAATAGGGATTTAAACCCCAAGTTGCAGATTATATAGATGGATGTGGGAGTACAAGATTCACCAGGGCATCTACTCTTCTTTAACTCAAGTACAATGTCAAAATAGGGATTTAAAACCCAAGTTGCAGATTATATAGGTGGATGTGGGTGTACAAGATTCACCAGGGCATCTACTCTTCCTTAACACAAGTACAATGTCAAAATAGGGATTTAAACCCCAAGTTGCAGATTATATAGGTGGATGTGGGAGTACAAGATTCACCAGGGCATCTACTCTTCTTTAACTCAAGTACAATGTCAAAATAGGGATTTAAACCCCAAGTTGCACATTATATAGGTGGATGTGGGTGTACAAGATTCACCAGGGCATCTACTCTTCTTTAACTCAAGTACAATGTCAAAATAGGGATTTAAAACCCAAGTTGCAGATTATATAGGTGGATGTGGGTGTACAAGATTCACCAGGGCATCTACTCTTCCTTAACACAAGTACAATGTCAAAATAGGGATTTAAACCCCAAGTTGCAGATTATATAGATGGATGTGGGTGTACAAGATTCACCAGGGCATCTACTCTTCTTTAACACAAGTACAATGTCAAAATAGGGATTTAAACCCCAAGTTGCAGATTATATAGGTGGATGTGGGTGCACAAGATTCACCAGAGCATCTACTCTTCCTTAACACAAGTACAATGTCAAAATAGGGATTTAAACCCCAAGTTGCAGATTATATAGGTGGATGTGGGTGTACAAGATTCACCAGGGCATCTACTCTTCTTTAACACAAGCACAATGTCAAAATAGGGATTTAAACCCCAAGTTGCAGATTATATAGGTGGATGTGGGTGTACAAGATTCACCGGGGCATCTACTCTTCCTTAACACAAGTACAATGTCAAAATAGGGATTTAAACCCCAAGTTGCAGATTATAAAGGTGGATGTGGGTGTACAAGATTCACCAGGGTATCTACTCTTCCTTAACACAAGTACAATGTCAAAATAGGGATTTAAACCCCAAGTTGCAGATTATATAGGTGGATGTGGGTGCACAAGATTCACCAGAGCATCTACTCTTCCTTAACACAAGTACAATGTCAAAATAGGGATTTAAACCCCAAGTTGCAGATTATATAGGTGGATGTGGGTGTACAAGATTCACCAGGGCATCTACTCTTCTTTAACACAAGCACAATGTCAAAATAGGGATTTAAACCCCAAGTTGCAGATTATATAGGTGGATGTGGGTGTACAAGATTCACCAGAGCATCTACTCTTCCTTAACACAAGTACAATGTCAAAATAGGGATTTAAACCCCAAGTTGCAGATTATAAAGGTGGATGTGGGTGTACAAGATTCACCAGGGTATCTACTCTTCCTTAACACAAGTACAATGTCAAAATAGGGATTTAAACCCCAAGTTGCAGATTATATAGGTGGATGTGGGTGTACAAGATTCACCAGGGCATCTACTCTTCCTTAACACAAGTACAATGTCAAAATAGGGATTTAAACCCCAAGTTGCAGATTATATAGGTGGATGTGGGTGTACAAGATTCACCAGGGCATCTACTCTTCCTTAACACAAGTACAATGTCAAAATAGGGATTTAAACCCCAAGTTGCAGATTATATAGGTGGATGTGGGTGTACAAGATTCACCAGGGCATCTACTCTTCTTTAACACAAGTACAATGTCAAAATAGGGATTTAAACCCCAAGTTGCAGATTATATAGGTGGATGTGGGTGTACAAGATTCACCAGGGCATCTACTCTTCCTTAACACAAGTACAATGTCAAAATAGGGATTTAAACCCCAAGTTGCACATTATATAGGTGGATGTGGGTGTACAAGATTCACCAGGGCATCTACTCTTCCTTAACACAAGTACAATGTCAAAATAGGGATTTAAACCCCAAGTTGCACATTATATAGGTGGATGTGGGTGCACAAGATTCACCAGGGCATCTACTCTTCCTTAACACAAGTACAATGTCAAAATAGGGATTTAAAACCCAAGTTGCAGATTATATAGGTGGATGTGGGTGTACAAGATTCACCAGGGCATCTACTCTTCGTTAACACAAGTACAATGTCAAAATAGGGATTTAAAACCCAAGTTGCAGATTATATAGGTGGATGTGGTGTACAAGATTCACCAGGGCATCTACTCTTCCTTAACACAAGTACAATATCAAAATAGGGATTTAAACCCCAAGTTGCAGATTATATAGGTGGATGTGGGTGTACAAGATTCACCAGGGCATCTACTCTTCTTTAACTCAAGTACAATGTCAAAACAGGGATTTAAACCCCAAGTTGCAGATTATATAGGTGGATGTGGGTGTACTAGATTCACCAGGGCATCTACTCTTCTTTAACACAAGTACAATGTCAAAATAGGGATTTAAACCCCAAGTTGCAGATTATATAGGTGGATGTGGGTGTACAAGATTCACCAGGGCATCTACTCTTCTTCAATACAAGTACAATGTCAAAATAGGGATTTAAACCCCAAGTTGCACATTATATAGGTGGATGTGGGTGTACTAGATTCACCAGGGCATCTACTCTTCCTTAACACAAGTACAATGTCAAAATAGGGATTTAAACCCCAAGTTGCAGATTATATAGGTGGATGTGGGTGTACAAGATTCACCAGGGCATCTACTCTTCGTTAACACAAGTACAATGTCAAAATAGGGATATAAACCCAAAGTTGCAGATTATATAGGTGAATGTGGGTGTACAAAATTCACCAGGGCATCTACTCTTCCTTAACACAAGTACAATGTCAAAATAGGGATTTAAACCCCAAGTTGCAGATTATATAGGTGGATGTGGGTGTACTAGATTCACCAGGGCATCTTCTCTTCCTTAACACAAGTACAATGTCAAAATAGGGATTTAAAATCCAAGATGCAGATTATATAGGTGGACCAGGATGTACTTCCTGGTGCATTTACTGAACAGTCAAATAAATTATATAGAGTGTAGCATGAATGAATAAAGAAAATGAGAAAGTGTTGGTTGACAAACTTGTACTACCAGGGAGAGATCCAGGAGTAGAGTAGATCTGCCATTGATTACATGCAAACTGCATATGTGTGAGAACTCACCTGTCCCCCAAATTGGTTACAAGGAAACAACAAAATCCTCAAGCCCATCGACTCAGCATATTTGGCGTGCAGAATTGCTAGCTGTTCGTAGTTCTTTTTCGTCATACCTCATTGAGAGGCTACATTCACAATCAGACAAACATGGCCTCTGGAATGTACAAGAGTAATGTTAAGCCTCTAGAACAGACAAAAGTTACAACAATTATGACCAGATGAAAGAATGACGACTGGGTCTTCTATTTCTGGGGACTGTTCCTTTATTACTAAAACACAAACATCCAATTTTTATCATTTTAATTTCATCTTAAGTTCACAATTCTAGTTCTCATTAACTTCTTTAATTCCTATTTCACTTTCTTTCTCTTTATTTTCAGTAACTATCTTAACTGTTAGAGCTGTGCATTGGCATGCTTGCCATTTGCGATGATTATCGCAATATTTCATTTTCAGATTGATATGTATCAAGATACATACTGCCTGCGAAAATAAAAGGCGATGCGTATTGCAATATTTAAGCCGCAATGCAATGGGCATCAATCAATTAAAAAACATTTTAAAATTACTCAATGTATGACACAGTAACAGACCAAACATGTATACAACTTTTACTATTATTAATATCCACACATTATATGATGGGTTTATTAATATGTTTGACCTCCAAATGTGATAGACCAGTAGGTTTTGCCCATGCTACATTGTCCCGTAACGGTGATTATAAAAGTTTGTACCAAGCTTTTGCAAAATCCCACAATCGATGACACAGTAACATGCCTACCAATCTCATATCTTGCTTTGTGATTACAATTCGACGTTTAAAGGCGGGGGGATTTTGAGTTCCATAGGTGGGGTAGTCAAATTGGTGAGTACAATACAAAAGTGGTCAATATTATCAGTAAATTCATATACACTTAAACTTTGTTTCAGAAATTGGAGAATGAACTCAGATGACCAGTTATAGGAACCTATAGTTGACGGAAGTTAAGTTCAATTAGTGATTAAATGAATGCACTGTAGTGTAGAAGTACTCCCAAAGTATCCAAATTGGTGCTCATGACCATCATCTTCAGTCACATTTTCAAGCAGAAAAGCCCTGTTTTATATAAGTGCTTTCCGATTGTAGACAATATAATATAGTTCACGTAAGCAGAAAGTTACGCAAAAAGGCGGCCGTTCCATTAACAATTATGAAGAAAAATACAGTACAAAACAGGTGGATACTTTACAACGCAGGAGTGCTATACAAATAAGAACAAACTGTCGTCAAAGCTTGTGCTTGTTTATGTTCTTCGCATCAATGATGTTTATATAGATAAATTAACAGTTATATGCATTCTTGTTCAAATGCACGAAGTTATATATAATTTTGTATAATGAATTAAGACAACACATGTATAATTTCAGTTTTCAAGCTTTACAAATAAGATCCCTAAAATAATGTAGTTATGCTTCAGTTCTGCTATGATACTATAAAATGTTATAAACCATGGTCTGGCCACATGCACAGAGCAGACAAAATTAAATAAGTGTTGTTTCGCTCCAGCTAACATTATAATAGAAGTAATCGTCGTGACCTGGTGAAGTCATAGTTTGTTTACTATCAGTTTGTATGATATTTTATATATGCATCTGTATTGAGCAGAATTTGTATTTTCTATAATATCTTTTTTATTTTGTGCTCAATCATCAAGTTCTATACAACACTACAAATATATATTGCTAAATAAAGCACACGATTATTCATATATGCGGTCTTTTCATCAAAACTTTGTGAGGATGTGTTCAAGTTGTTCATTTTGATTTATCGAATCCAATTCACTCCTTGAGACAACTCATACAGTTCTTCATAAACTGGATCCTCAAATTCATTTAATAATTGAGGACTGGCAGAACATTTTTCACGTACAATACCATCGTTGTTGTCAAACAACTCGTCCAACAGTTCTCTGAAGTCATTGGTAACAGACCAATCTTAATAACAATCTTGTGTTTTATCTAATATTTTATTGCATTATTTGGTATTATTCTGATAGACGTAATGGTGTTGATTTTTTAAATGTAGGTTTTTTTAATCAGTGAATCGATAGTCTATAGCAAATCTTTTGCTTTATGTATATGGATTTTTTTATTTAACACATAATGCATTTACTTCCGTTTTCCTTTAAATAGTCACATATCGTTTTGATCTAAAAGAAAGAAAACAGTGGTTAATTATAGAGTGCTAACATATGACTCTATGTCGCTCATCTGGTTCAAGAAAGGAAACAATATTTTATAGACATAATTAACAGTTGACAAATGAAAGGGAAGGAGCATACACACAAGAAAAATGTGGACAGCTGACGTTTAAATCAATTTTATGTTAACCACGAAGGAACACGTTTAATAATATAAATATTATACGAAACATTTCATTTATTACGCTAAAATAAAATTGCGAAAGAAACAAACCGGAGCAATGATGGACAGTTTATTCTTATTGCGTTGTATCCACCTGCTTTCAACTGTACTTTACTTCATAATTATTCATGGAACGGCCAATTTTTTTGTGTAACTTGCCTCATATGTAAACTATATTATAGGATCTACCCTCAGAAAAAACAGGATTTTTCTGCTTGAAAATATGACAGAAAAAGATCACCAGGAGCAACAAAAGTGACTACTTCAGAAATGTTCACACATTCATTCAATGACTAATTTAGCTTAACTTCTGTTAAATACAGGTTTGTTTAACTGATTATCCAATGACATTCCCTAATTGTTGAAAAAATAAATTATTAGAACACATTTCATGAAAATATTGAATACTTAACGTAAAATTTCACCCAAAGAACCGGAAATGCCCCACCTGAAAACATCGATATTATATTACAATGCGGGCTGTGTGATTGGTAGGTATGAGTAACAGACTGGATACGAATACCACTGTCTATATTATAAAAGGCCTTTTTCATATGTTTGACCTCTAAGTGTGACTTTGACCTACAGACCTTAGTCTTGCCCATTAAGCATCATCAATTCATGAGCAACAACTTAAGCACTAATCGCCGTAATCGTAAGGAATTTTTAAAGATACTAAAGCTGTGCCAGTGGCGTTGCTGCCTTTACAACACAATGCCTGGGCTTGCACAGTTAATTGTGAATGCATCATTATATCTGCAGGAAATCATATCCCCAGGTAATGCATCAAATGTGTCCTAAAGTTGTTGTTTTTTCAGTGGGAGTATCATTATGGTCCCTAGAATCCTCCTACAACATGTTGAACTCGCACATCATTTTAGGTTCAGCTACGCCAGGCCCCGATTAGCTCAGTCGGTAACGCTTCTGAATATCAATCCAAGGGTCATGAGTTGAAATCCCCACCAGTCAACAGTCTCCATGATGATTGATATACGACATTGTGTCTCATAATCATTCGTCTCTCACCGTTGAATCAAGTGGGAAAGTTATCAGTTACTTGCGGAGTACTGGTTAACCTGTCAGATCCCAGGAAACAGTGGTTAGGTTAACAGATCATCTGTTAGCCCTCAATGGCAAAAATATGAAGCTAAATATTCAATCAATAGTGTCAGCTACGCCCCTGTGTACACATGACAAAAATATACTTTTATACCAGGTATTTATCAACAGTCAGACAACTACAACTGGGGAAATTAATAACGATTTCCCAGCAGGTGTTGCTAATACAATACATACTGCAGAGGATTAGTTATTGGTTCCCAGCAAACGTCAGTTATTAACAACACAAAAATGTATTGATTCATTACTATGGTAATCAGCTGACAGGTATTAAAACAAATAAAATCAGAGTTAGTATGAGATGAGAAACATTTCAACTTTATTTAGATTGGCTGTAAATTGTAGCAGATATTTCTTCTCTACCAGACAACTGAAAACTTAAAGTTAAAAATATATACAGGGTTCTCAGCGGTCACACTTTTGGGAATGGTGTCGGGGTCCCTGCATTATTTTTAAGGAAATTGGGAAAATTACATGGGACATGTTCCTTCAATATACGTAACAATATATATATGTATTGTCCAGGACTTTCACTAAGTTACAAAGTAAGAGGTGAAAGGAAAAAGTAGAAAGGGGATCTGGAGGTCTTCTGTAAACAAGAGGCCCAAGAGGGCCTGAGAATGCTCTACTGACTCATGAACCCTCAGGGCGGGGTCATTTTTAACCCTACACATAGCGATAATTTATGCCAAATATGAACAAATCTGACATACCGGTTCTCAAGAAAACGATTTTATGATTCCCCATTTTTACCCTTTTGGGGCCCCTCCTGACCCCTTAAGACAGTGGAACCCATTCATTTTTACAAATCTGAACCTGCTTCACCAAACAATGCTTCTGTGAAGATCACTTCCATTTCTATTTCTAAAAAAAAAAAAAAACTATTATAGTGACATGTGTCCCCTAATTGAACTCTCGGGGCAGGGTCATATTTAACCCTAGGGACACCATTGGAACAAATCTAACAATACTATAGTTGGTCATCATTACTACATAAACATTTTGAAAATCTGTTGGGCCATTCATGATAAGAAGATTTTTTAAGTTTTTGGACTATTTTAAGTAACAGCAGCCATCTTGAATTTCAAATCCAAAAAAAAATCTTCTGTATAGTCTCCTATGCAGCAGAAACATGCATGTGAAGTTTCAGTTTAATTGGCCTAGTGGTTTCAGAATAAATGAAAGAAAAAGAGAATTTTCTGTTTACCCATAGTATCCCTATGTAAAATTCTAAGTCCCCTTACAGGGCCCCTATAAATTTTAGCCGCTTAATTCTTATCTGCAATCAAACCCCTACACATAGGGATAATTTATGCCAAATATGAACAAATCTGACATACCGGTTCTCAAGAAAACTAGAATACCATTTAAGACTGGTATATTATACTACTGTTCAAATGAATGCAGGACTGGTACGGTCGATTCAATTTGAATGCAAATGAATTGAATGACTGATTGAATATTTAGCGTTATTTTTATGCCATTGAGGGCTAACAGACATTCAGTTAACCTAACCACTGTTTCCTGGGATTAACCAGTACTCGTGCAAACCCCATCTCCACAAGTAAGTGATAACTTTCCCACTTGAATCAGCAGTGAGAGACGAATGAAAATGAGACAAAATGTTGTATATCAATCATCTCGGAGACTGTTGAATGCAAATGAAATAAGGTCACTGCATTTTAATATATGTAAAGTAGGTCAATCGTGCCAGGTGAAAATAATATGCATCCAAACCTGCAAACCCCCAAATTAATAATAAGATACCTGTAAATGTTTACAACGGTTCTCAATTAAATAAAAATCACCTGTAGACTGATTAATAGTTTGACATCTTCAGTCAGGTAAACATATTAACCAGCCATCATAGTTAACTAGTATCTCACATGGTGTACACTGTGTACAAATAGTTAAGTCCAGTTAACATCAAGACAATGTTTTGTTTCCGTTATATGCATGTTCTGTCATGACATTTTGATACAGAGATATCAGTAGTCAGAGAGTACTATATACTGATAACATTCTTGGTGTTACAATGTTACCAAGAGCTCAACAAACTAACATGATGTCAAATCAGAATAAAATGTAACTGGTTAAGACAGGTAATCATAATTTAACGTTTTCTTGACATAGCAAATCCTCTTCAATATCACCTGGGGTAATATGATAAAACTGTGTATGTAGGGCGTGAAGGAGTCATGGTATCATAATACCAAACAGAGTTTCTATTCCCTTTACATTAAAGAAGGTCACTTAACATTTTGTCACACAGAGACAATCCCAATACCACAATTACCTAAAACAATAGGCCATAAAGAGCCTGAAGATGCTAGACTTGTTTATAGCGGCTTGGAATAGTATTTTTTTTTAAATTCCCAATATAAACCCTTTAGAGCGACACCTTGATCCCTTATAAAATCTACATCCGACCCCATGCTTACTATACAAAATATTTTGCTAACTTAAAAAGACAAGAAAATATTAATGGAACCGATGGATGCTCCCCAAGTGAGTGTTTGACTCTCAGTTGAAAAGTACCAAACTGCATAGCAGGAACAATAATGTGGTTCTGCACTCTGCTCATTTGCAAATCATTGAACTGGAACAAAATGACAATATGTCCAGATCCGAGCTAGTTTTACAAAATTAACACCAGAGGTTGTAGCGAAATAGCATCATGACGACAATATGCACATCTCCACTTGGTAATGATGCATCCTAGCAAATTTCATAAAATACCAACCAGAGGTTGTAGAGAAATACAGCAGAGAAGAATTTGGTCACAGACAGAATGAAAGGGCCATAACTCCGTGAAAATCATCGAACTGGAACACAAACACAGCAAGTTTCATAAAATTCCAACCTGAACACATAGACAATATGCCCATCTGCACTTGGTAATGATGCATCCTAGCAAGTTTCATAAAAATTCCAACATGGGGTTGTAGAGAAATAGTGCAGACAAGAATTTGGTCACAGACTATATGGAAGGGCCATAACTTTGTGAAATCATCAAACTGGAACACAAAGACAATATGCGCATCTGCACTTGATAATGATGCATCCTAGCAAATTTTACCAAATTCCAACATGGGGTTGTAGAGAAATTGCACAGACAAGAATTTGGTCACAGACAGAATCAAAGGGCAATTAACTCCATGAAAAATCATCGAACTGGAATACAAAGACAATGTGCACATCTGCACTTGGCAATGATGCATCCTAGCAAGTTTCATAAAATTCCAACCAGAGGTTGTAGAGAAATATACTCCTTTGGGGAGCATAAAAATGCTTTAATTCAATAATGTTCACATATCATTATCATTTTATAAACAGTACATATATAAATAGAGTCCCCTTATTGAACCCCTTGTCCCTATATACCACACAGCCCCTTGAAAGGTTCATACTTCAATATTCTGCTCATAGGGACATTTATTTTTAGAATAAATATCTTTCCATTTCACTGTTCCAAATTAATTATTCAAACAAGCAAACAAATTTTAATCACACATTATAAATACAACTTGGTGCATGGTCTTCATCAGATTCCAGATTGAAAGATCCAGCGTTTCATTCTCACTTGGATCACTTGGTGTTTATGAACAAGATATTTGATGAATGACTTTGCTAATTTGTTTGTTTGAAATTTAAGCATCATATTTAGGCCATCGAGGACCAACAAACGATCAGTTAACCTAACCATTCTTTCCTGGGATTCTGAAAGATTAACCAGTACTTGGGCACACCCATTTTCACAAGTAACGGACATCTTTTCCACTAACTGGTAGTTTCTTATTTTACTTTGATTGTGAAACAAGTTATACAAATAGCACTCAAGTCTTACTGCGTACTAAGCATATAAAAAACAAGAGGCCCAAGAGGGCCTGAGGACACTCTACTGACTCACAGTGGCCATAGCACTTTTTGAAATTCTACTATGCAATTGAAACATCGGGGCGGGGTCATTTTTAACTCTAGGGACACCATTTGAACAAATCTAAGTCAGAGAAAGTGCTGCTAACAGATGACGCGCCATCGCATAAGCACTTCTGGCCTTTGGCCAGTAGAGCTAAAAATTATGCTTATCACAGGTGAGAGCCAAATGAAAATGAGGAGCAATGCCATTTATAATAAATTAATAATATAATATATATTAATTCGATTGGGGACTTAGTTGGTAATGAGAACCAGTTTTACTGAGATTTAAGACCACTAGTAAACCTTATAGTAAGAATCTTGTAAATATATACAAATTACTCAACTTTGGATTAGATCTTAAATTCTTGATTTTCAATCGATATAAAATATTGTCGTATCTGAATACAAGGGCCATTCGGAAAGTACTAACAGCAGTTTAACAACAGAAAATACATTGTCGCAGTAAAATCTTCCCACAACAATAATGTGATCAGGTACTAGCACACAAGCCACTGTTCCTTCCGATTAAAAAAATAAAGCTTACAGCCATGATCTTTTTCCCTGTCATAGCCCACAGATACTTTCTCCCAGACTGGGCCTCTCTTTTAGTCAGTTTCTTCCATCTTTAAAGCACACCCATCTTCTTATAGTTGGATATGACAGTGCCCTGTCTGTATATACCAAATCTAAGTCAGTCATTATTGCAGTCACTACCGATATGTATACAATACCATGTGCTTTTCAGGTGCAATTAACACTTACCTGGTACTCTTTACGAGTTGCACGGATCGATAGAGGATACTTTAATATTGCTTTATAGCAATGTATACATTACATCATACATCATCACGTCATGTGTATTGATTTTTATTACGTAATCACGCCAATGTAATACAAGAGGCCCAAGAGGGTCTGAGGAAGCTCTACTGATTCATGAACCCTCAGGGCGGGGTCATATTAAACCCTAGGGACACCATTTGAACAAATCTAACAATACTTTAGTTGGTCATCATTACTACATAAACATTTTGAAAATCTGTTGGGCCATTCATGAGAAGAAGATTTTTTAAGTATTGGACTATTTTTAGTAATGGCAGCCATCTTGAATTTCAGATCGAAAAAAAAAAAATCTTCTGTATTGTCTCCTATGCAACAGAAACATGCATGTGAAGTTTCAGTTTAATTGGCCTAGTGGTTTCAGAATAAATGAAAGAAAAAGAGAATTTTCTGTTTTCCCATAGTTTCCCTATGTAAAATTCTAAGTCCCCTTACAGGGCCCCTATTAATTTTGGCCCCTTAATTCTTATCTGTTATCAAACCGCTACACATAGGGATAATTTATGCCAAATATGAACATATCTGACATACCGGTTCTCAAGAAAACGATTTTAGTACATGTAATTCTGAATTTTTACCCTTTTGGGGCCCCTCCTGACCCCTTAAGACAGTGGAACCCTTGATTTTTACAAATCTGAACCTCATTCACCAAACAATGCTTCTGTGAATATATAGGCAAAATCATTTCCATTTAAAAAAAAAAAATAAATAAAATATTATAATGACATGTGTCCCCTACTTGAACCCTCGGGGCGGGGTCATATTTAACCCTAGGGACACCATTTGAACAAATCTAACAATACTATTGTTGGTCATCATTACTACATAAACATTTAAAAAATCTGTTGGGCCGTTCATGAGAAGACGATTTTTTAAGTTTTGGACTATTTTTAGTAATGGCAGCCATCTTGAATTTCAGATCGAAAAAAAAAAAATCTTCTGTATTGTCTCCTATGCAACAGAAACATGCATGTGAAGTTTCAGTTTAATTGGCCTAGTGATTTCGGAATAAATGAAAGAAAAAGAGAATTTTCTGTTTTCCCATAGTATCCCTATGTAAAATTCTAAGTCCCCTTACAGGGCCCCTATAAATTTTTGCCCCTAAATTCTACTCTGCAATCAAACCCCTACACATAGGGATAATTTATGCCAAATATGAACAAATCTGACATACCGGTTCTCAAGAAAACGATTTTAGTAATTCTGAATTTTTACCCTTTTGGGGCTCCTCCTGACCCCTTTAGACAGTGGAACTCATTGATTTTTACAAATCTGAACCTCCTTCACCAAACAATGCTTCTGTGAAGATATAGGCAAAATCATTTCAATTTTGAAAAAAAAAAAAAAATAAAATATTATGACATGTGTCCCCTACTTGAACCCTCGGTGCAGGGTCATAGTTAATCCTAGGGACACCATTTGAAAAAATCTTACAATACTATAGTTGGTCATCATTACTACATAAACATTTTGAATATCTGTTGAGCCGTTCATGAGAAGACTATTTTTAGTAAAAGGCGACCATCTTGAATTTCAGATCGAAAAAAAAATCTTCTGTATAATCTCCTATGCAACAGAAACATGCATGTGAAGTTTCAGTTTAATTGGTTTAGTGGTTTCAGAGAAAGTGCTGCTAACAGACGACAGACGACGGACGACAGACAACGCGCCATCGCATAAGCACTTCTGGCCTTTGGCCAGTAGAGCTAAAAATGACTGATTAATACTTTTCAAACGGTCCTCGTATTCACAATCATTGGTAAATTTTATATAAATTTATATATATATTACAACGGAATTCACAAAGACGTTTTTGTTTTGTTAACAATAAATCAATAATAGCTTCATGATTTCCTTAAGAAAGTATCACACTTCACTGTTCGACGTGTACTTAAAATTTATGAAAACAAGTATTTTATTTCTAAGATGGCTTACATTAAGTGATTATTATTTATCACTGACTCAATGTACAAAAATTATGATCAAACCTATATTTCTCCAAGGAGACATCGTTACCATCAATATCTTTGGCAGTAAATTCGTAGATATTTGAAGCCTTCTTCCCATCAATGGCTTTGGCCTGAAATAATGGAAGTTTTAACATGTATAAGGTTGTTGTTGTATGGTGTTCAACATTTTTTTTTCAATTTTATCACAACGGTGTCTACTCTATTCTAAGCTCTGCCACACTGGAGTAACATGCCACAGACACATGTTACAATACCCAACCCTGATACATTATACTGTCACACTGGAGTATCATACCGCAGACACATGTTATCATACCCAACCCTGATACATTATACTGTAACACTGGAGTATCATGCCGCAGACACATGTTATCATACCCAACCCTGATACATTATACTGTCACACTGGAGTATCATGGCGCAGACACATGTTATCATACCCAACCCTGATACATTATAATGTCACACTTGAGTATCATGCCGCAAACACATGTTATCATACCCAACCCTGATACATTATACTGTAACACTGGAGTATCATGCCGCAGACACATGTTATCATACCCAACCCTGATACATTATACTGTAACACTGGAGTATCATGCCGCAGACACATGTTATCATACCCAACCCTGATACATTATACTGTAACACTGGAGTATCATGCCGCAGACACATGTTATCATACCCAACCCTGATACATTATACTGTAACACTGGAGTATCATGCCGCAGACACATGTTATCATACCCAACCCTGATACATTATACTGTAACACTGGAGTATCATGCCGCAGACACATGTTATCATACCCAACCCTGATACATTATACTGTCACACTGGAGTATCATGCCGCAGACACATGTTTTCATACCCAACCCTGATACATTATAATGTCACACTGGAGTATCATGCCGCAGACACATGTTATCATACCCAACCCTGATACATTATAATGTCACACTGGAGTATCATGCCGCAGACACATGTTATCATACCAACCCTGTCACATTATACTGATACCAGGCCGATCAGACTTACAACTATCCTCTAAATGTGGAGCACCAAGCGAGGAAACTTCTAGTTCTATTTAACAAGCCTTTGGTATGACCTAGCTGGGGATAAAACTATTGACCTTCTGCATGCATTTAATATAATAAAATTTCACATGCATTTACAATCAACTAACACATGTATCACTTGTTTAATAGTAGTGGCCACAGGCGATTCAGAAATATATAATGCTGGACTTTGTAACCATATCATTTACATATTTGAATCACTAATTCTTCAGAAAGTCCCCAGCTAAGATACATATGCTGCTATGTCTTAATCCTCGTCCTGCACAGTATCCCATGCTCGTCATGGACACCATTATATAAATTCAAGAGGAAAAGTACTGCTTGATATGAGACTCAAATCCATGATCCAACTAACTAGCAAGTGCTCTCCAACCTGTACCAGAATCACTACAGAGCTTGCAGCAAGTCAAGTAACAAAAACAATTTCTGTGAAGCCATTAATTTTCATTGGGATTGATTTTCGTTTTGGTTTAAGGACAGGTTAGTGAGGACTCAATGGCTTTGAAAACTAATTTTGGGGGAAATGTTTTTATTATATTGGGATACAGATCTGGTTCTAGTGGGCAACACATTGTCTAATGGCTGACATTTGTGCCATGTAACATCAAGTAGTTTACAAGATATACACAGCAGACATGAAATGTTGTACCTGTTTCTGACCTTGAGTTACCTTTAAAGGAAGCATATCAGCAAACAAAACGTTATATATTACCAAAATGTGACAAAATGGATTATAATATTGGAATGTTAAACTTGAAACAAAGAAAAAACAGCACTTAAATACTTCTTGACAACCTAAACAGTGTAATTCAAACTCTTACAAAGATGAAACAATTTCTACAACGTGTAAACAATCATAATGGATCAAATGAAATTTAACTGAAATCACGTAACTCAGTTAATACGTCACAAAATATGTTGCAATTTTAAGTGGGAAATCTATTTTAGTCTAACCTGTGAGTAGGCACATAGTCCAAGTTAGGAAATCCTTTTTCAATATATTATTAAGGCATGTTTGAATAGATATTCTTTTGGCAATACGAGGTCAGTGAGTGTATGAATAGGCATGACATAAAAAAATGTTTTAAATCAGTTATAAAATGTTTGAAAAATCCCGATATATTCCCTTTAAGTGTGACCTTAACCTTTGAGTTACAGCCCTGTGTCTTAAGAGCAATACTTCATTTCATTATGGCAAGGCCTTACATAGAACGATAAGAAACTTGCATCTCCTGATTAAATGTTGATAAAATAGTACACAAGGATTAATTATTTGGCAAATTAATTATTCATAATTTACAGGTAACTGATTTCTTGTACATAAAATGTTAGTTGAATGTATAAAATAATTTTACCCCTGCAGCAAAAACACATTCTAAAAATCTACACTGACAGTCAAATAATTCTCTATATATACCAAAACCAAATTGCAAAAACTCTTATATATTCTGGATCCAAAATCTGGAATGAAGCAGGAATCAGAAGATGTGTCACCACCTATCAACAAGGATGGCTTCCTACAGAGTGAAAGCACTAAGAAGGCTGACATACTGAATGACCAATTAAGTCAGTGTATGCTAGAGAGGACACCAGCTCCATCCCAGATAAAGGCACAAGTCCCCATTGTACAATGCCTAGGATCAAGATCATAATAGGAGGTGTGACGATTCAATCCCTACTTTATACTCAAAAGTGGCGGCAAGTGAAATCTCTCAAAACTTCTCCATGATCTTCCAACTTCCTCTCGAGACAGGTACCGTCCCTCAAGATTGGAGAGAAGCTATGAATAGCCCAACTGTTCAAGAAGAATGACAAGCAGCAGGTCTCCAACTACAGACCAGTCTCCCTAAAGTCAGTTTCAACCAAGATCTTGGTGCACATCACACACAGCAATGTCATGAACCACTTCATCAACAACAACATACTCTGTGACAACCAACATGGATTCAGAGTCGAGCGATCTCGCGAAAGCCAGCTCATCACTACAGTCCAAAGTATAGCTAGTAGACTACGGACGGGGAAAGATCAAGTGGATATCATTCTTCTTGACTTTTCCAAGGCATTTGATAAAGTTCCTCACAAGCGACTCCTACACAAGCTAGACTATTATGGAGTGAGAGGAGATATCCTCGGGTGCATCCAATCATTCCACAGCTACAGAAGTGAAATCCTCACAGACCAATGTAGTCTCTGGCGTACCCCAAGGCACAGTGTTAGGCACTCAGCTCTTCCTCCCGTTTATCAACAAACTTCCAGAGTCAACTTCATCTGACACCAGATTCTTCGCATCAAGGACGTTGGTGATGCTGAGAAGATGCAGCAAGATCTATCTACACTGGAAGATTGGGAATCAACATGGCCAGATGCCACCAAAAGCACTCGTCCAGACAGTTTTTTGCCGGGGACGAGTTATTTTTACAAGCAAATAGTCCATTGCACAAGTAAACTTTGAAGAAAATATCATTGTTCTTATCGTTATTTTTGTTTGATAATAAAAGCAACCCTCCTCCCTCACTTTTGAGACAACATAATTTTATCAAGACTAGTCATACCTAATACCGCAAGTCTAAAATTTTTTTCAACCATGTAAAGAATGGGATCATTAATAAACAGTAATAAGGTTACTCAAGTATGCTGCGTTATAAACAGTTGCCGATACGAAATGCAAACAAATGCCAACGCTAACCAAAGTTGGAGCTTTGTGCATGCCTTCCCAGATTGTTTTTGTATGGGCATTCGCAGTAATAGGTATATCGCGGTATTAGGTTTACAGTATATAAATACTAAGTCTAACTCTTATAATTTACATTTGTTAGTACCAGCCATGCAGATCCACGTTATAATGGGAAAAAAACAAAGTTTTTCAAATGAAAATATCTCAACGAAAGTTGGATGGGTTTTTTTGTAAAAAAAGTTATGAAAACTGTCAAGAGACAACTGAAACATCTGAAGTTCACATTGATAGGGAAAGTAAGCACAACCTGCTTCAAAATAGACAAATTTTAGTATTAAATTTTCGGACAACTGAACTTTCTATCCGGATGAGTACTTTTTACCAGGCAGGTTGGTTGCATCAGCACAAACAAGAAGTGTACCATTCCACCTGCTATTATACTGGTCATACCTAATACCGCGAGTCTAAAAAATTTTGAACCATGTTAAGAATGGCGTCAATAATAAACAGTAATAAGGTTACTCAAGTATGACAAGTAATAAACAGTCGCCGATACGAAATGCAAAAAAATGCCGACGTTAACAGAAGTTGGAGCTTTGCGCATGTCTTCCAAGATTGTTTTTATATCGGCATTCGCAGTTAGTTGGTCGCAGTATTAGGTATACTGTATATACAAGATTTTCTTCCCATGGGCAATATGCCGAAAATAAATTATATGTATTAAGCAACAGTTGTGTCATTGATAATGTCAAGGTCACATTATCAAACATGTAATTCACCGGTAACAATGAAATTAGCAATTTCATAATTTGTTCACGGTGACGTTACGTAATCTGGTACATGTATTATGAAATAACTTGGTCTTGGAACGAAATATTAGATTTTAATAAACTATTATGTTTATCGATCATATTAATTAAATTTTATTTTAGTCAAAAGATTTAGTGTGAAACTAAACAATATATGCTAATAAAACACAGTAAATTCCACCCACCATATTTCTAGAGGAACAGCTTATCCCCATAAAATTCCAAGATAATCTAGGTGTCACGCGACTGAACATAAAGTAAACACAATCACCGTCGAACTACAGTCTAGTCTAGATCATGTGCGACGCTTGCTTGTAGAAAAGCAAGCATCGCCGATGATCAAGAGTAGTTAACATCTCGGGCTGCGTTCAATACCGTTATTAAACAGCAAGCACGTTTAATATGCCTGGTTCCACAAAAGTGTTGCTACTGCGTGCTATATTGATGTTGATCCAGTGTCCATGAAAATATAGCAAACGTTTACCGAAATGAACGCAGCCCTGAATTTTCCGAGCAAAATGTTACAAATCGGGATTATCTCAAAGTTACCCGGTTTAAGGAGACAAGGCGAGACACAATTTATTTGGCATATTCACAGACATGCAGGGCCGCCGGTCTCCCTTTTATGAATATACGCATAATGGGATAGGCTTAGGGTGTCCCCCTCCACTATGACAGGGTCTTTTAGAGTTCCCACTTGTACTACAAATGGCGACATTTTATAGCATGTCTTTTTTTCCCGTGCAAAGGTATCAACTGTTGGTTCTGCGTTAAGCTCCTTCTCCCGATAACAGTTAAACAATCCCTGACTTGACAATCTCTTTGTTGTCATGCTACTTCTTAGGTAGCCTACTTTTTACCCTGCTCATGGTACTAAACGATCTTTCCGCAGATGCTTTGGAAACTGGCATGGCTAATAAAACATTTAAAAATTCAAATTTATACCTAGTAACAAAGAATTATTAAAATGAATTAACTGATATACGAATACTTACTCAAGCAGTGCATAGCATTCAAATTTGTAACTACTGCTAGTTCTAATAAGAATGGAGCAATTTATTTTACTCTTTGTTACCGGCCACAACTATAAAACGAAAACACACTGAAACATGGACATGTAAACATAGAGCATTCATACATGTGACGTAATTTGTGGAGAACGTTTTGGAATGAGGAACTGCGCTTTCAAACGTTCGCTCTCTTGCAGCAATCTTGATTCAAGTTCTGTTCTGAGATGGCCCAAGAATGGTAGATACATGCTGATTCTCCAATACTCAGATAACGTTTCATCTTGTACGTTTGGTCTTTGTTGTGCGCGTCCAGCGCATACACGGGGATGTGATAGTTTGACAACAACATTGTGGCATAAACACATGGTGGTTTCATTTAAAGTCATTTTATTCACATATTTATATATTTCTCAGTAATTGTATGCAACTCTATATAAATTCTAAGTCACAAGCTAACATCTTAAACTCACGAAAGTCTACTGATCTAAAACTACCGTGTTACCATAAGCAAGGACTGTCTCCCGCTGACCATCCCATTCTGTTCTCCACTCTCCCAAAAAAGGTCTCGAGCCCTTTTCCCTGATTGGTCAACTCATAATTTCCTGGCTGTTGGTCAAATTCTTAATTACTAAGTCCATTTTAAAACATAAACATTAACTCTATCTTCAAATATTAAATCAATATATGATTTTTTATACATTATAAAAAATCTTAACTACCATAATATAACAACATCAGCCGCCAGGGAGACGGCCTTTGTCATAGGGTACATCCCATAATAATGGGTCGTTCCGTTCACCAATTAATTGATAAGTTAGAACATGGGCTTCTGTTACGGTCTCGACAAGGTCGCAGGTTTTACGTTGCAACAATAACGCTAACATTGGTTACTACTTTGATGTATGAGGAAGTCCGCTCTAGCCGCACAAAGTGACTGCAATTTCGTACGTTTGTCCATTTCGTCACGACTTACATTCTCTGTATCATTAAGATTGTTCTGAAATTGTAGCAGCTGTTTCGCAGAGTAGTTAAAAGCGAAGGCGATCTCTTGGACGTTGTCCAACATGTTCCGTGCATACTGTTCTTGAGGCGCAGGAACGATCTCGATCTATTTTGTATACGCATCTTACGCCCTTATTTCCCTTAAGCTTCAACCTTTATTGCATATTTTAAGGTTGTTTTTTTTTTTTTTAATCTCTGTACCGATTTCAGATGATACGCACGTGCGTATGTGCGTATCGGGATCGACAGGCCTGACATGTATAGATAATTTATGGTTTAAACATATTTTATTACTTATGTTACATATATATAACATCACACGATGATACATGTTTATATATAACAAACGCTAATGGATTGAACTACAAGTTATAACAACATTAGTCGCTGGTTGCTGAAACCCATGGAAAACTCAGACTCGACCTTACCTTCGTTTAATATTATTTAAAGGGAATAGGGGAAAATAGGGTCGTTCCCCAGGGCACTGTTTTGGGGCCTCTGATGTACCTGCTAGAGCTACGTCAATGGCATCACATACAAGGTATTTCTCTTGACAAGGATCAAACTGTTTGCTGACGACTGCCTCCTTTATCGGACAATCAACAATGCCGCAGATCAATTACAACTTTAGCAAGACCTTGATACTATGACAGAGTGATCACATACATGGATGATGAAATTAAACTCAGCTAAATGCCACCTACTCAAGCATACTCAAGATCACCAGAAAGCGGTCTTTTATCGATACTCCATGTTACATATAAAACCTACTGAGAGTACAACACCATCCTTACCTCGGAGTGGAACTCATATCAGACTTGACTTGAAAACAACACATAAGCAATATCACCAGCAGAGCAAACAAGATTCTCAATCTTCTAAGAAGACACCTATACAACTGTAATCAGGAAGTTAAGAAAAAAACATTTATATTCGACCACATCTCGAATACTCATCCTCTGTCTGAGACCCTTACTATAAACAGGATGTCTCAGCACTAGACAAAGTCCAGCGCCGTGGAGCACACTTTGTTACGAGAACGTGTAACAACCACACGCTTGACACTCTAAATTGGCCACCATTGAAACACAGACGAAAGAACAAGAGACTATTACCATTGTATAAAGCTATTAACAATGAATCTCCCGTAAACATCCCAGCTTTTGTTACCACTTCAATCCGCTATGATACCAGATTTTACAGTCAATCCTACATCGATCTCGGGTCATCTACGAGCAGTACAAGAACAGTTTCCTGTCTTGAACCACCAGAGACCGGAATGCCCTTACTCCGAACCTGGTGCTGTCCACATCTGCTGACGACTTCAGCGTTCGTCTGCAGAAATACACAGCCTAGACATACAGAGGTTTTTATTGTTTTATTTGTAATTATGCCTTGAGCTCTTAACCTTTTTGATGTCACCTGCCTGCCATGCGTCAGTCCTGGGGCAGTAGAAGTAGCCAGGGGCTAGTCCGGCCCCAGGGCAAGTTCGGTAAACACCCATACCTCGCGCGTATTTGTAACAAGACATCGAAAGTGGCGCCATTGATAAGAAGTCACATGACTGATACGATTATTTTAAATTCAAAGTAGCAGATGTATAATTACGCGAATTCGGAACGATAGTCACGCTGTTTGAACTGGTGAGTAACTTTTCCACTTCCACTTTAGTTTTATTTTGTAACTAGATGCTTTCGGTTGATATGCTAATGTTTTTTTGTGTGAAATTTGATAGGGCAACATACTTTTAGGGGACACTTTGTTCAGTTCGATTCATGATCTGCACTATTTGATGTCACGTGATTGGTAGCGGCTAGTTCGACCCTTTGCGCAATCGAACGTTTGGCATGTAGTCTAACTTGCTCCACATAAATACAATATTGTTAACTCGATTGTTTCTGATATTGATCGTATTATATCATCATTTGATATCATCTGCAAATATTATAGAAGTAACAGGTACGTAACGCGTGACATCATTGTATATATATATCGTTTTACTCTCCAAATGCAGTCATTTTCTTTTCTTTCTTTTTGTTTCAAAACTATTTGACACTCTTTGACAGAGAAACAATAGTGTACTCATACAAGACGCAACGACCAGATACACATTACAACGCATCCAGAAGTCTTGCTGAAGGCTTTGGGACATTACAACAGCACTTCTGGTGGATCTGTTGTTCCGCATACCTCGTTCAACACTACAAGATTATGTGAAGAAATTCAAAAAGTTACCGGAGTCTGATCGATCAGCATCGATGTCATTTGGATATCAAAACCCCAGACAAATGTTAAGTTCACAAAAATATACAATGTTAAAAAAACTGCATCGATGAAGTCAATGGTTTTTAAAGTAATTAACCATGTGTTAATAACCCAATGTGCTTGTATTATTGTGCTATTTTATAGTTTAATTTCACGAAATAAAAGGTCAATAACTATTTTTTTAACCGAACTTGCCCCATTGGTTGGGCGGACTTGACCCAACACGGGGCAAGTTCGGCCACTTGGACACGATGACTTTGCTATGAAAATATTTGTATACACCTTGAAGTAGAACTCTTAAATGTATGCCGTACATAAACTTACTGAAATGTCTAAATTCTAGGGACAGTTTCAGAAAAATAGCTATAACAGTTATCAATTTAGGTCGATTTATTAAGAAAGGGGCCAAACTAGCCCCGGTCTCCCATATAGATCTATCAGGATTTTTCAAAATTTGAGAATTGACTAAAACATTTTCTTTCCAATAAACCGACCATGCCTAGATATAGACGCACTGAACCCATGTTGCCAAAAGGATATATATTTAAATGTCAAAATAATATATTGAAAAGAGAGTTTCTAAATTGGGTTACGCGCCTAGGTTAGACTAAAATAGATTTTCCACTTAAAATTGTAACATATTTGTGACGTTTTAAAATGAGTGCGATTTCATTTGGATTTAAAGGTTTTCATATGTGCTGTCTATTTTTAGAATGGGGATACCGCTCCAGTTTAAATATCAATTTTGTTAAGTTTTTGGTGGATTTGACATATCAAAACCATTGGACTTTCATTAGAATTTCATTGATTGATGAAAATGGGATGCTTTTTATCCATTTTAAAAATAATTATATTTTTTTAGACATTTAGCGTTTCACCCTGATATACACCCTTTAAAGGTATTTCATAAGAAAATTGTAAATTGGAAAATGTATGAGAAATAAGTGGTTGTGCCGTAAAAATTATACGGACTTAATTTTTTCTATATGACTATCTGCGTTTTTCGTAAATGAGGTCCATGCGTAGTTATAATATTGACTTAGTTACATATTGTGTGACCCTTTGAAAACACCAGATCCCCATATAAAAGGGTAACACCAGTGACTTTATAACAGGTAACACATTTCTCAAAAAGTAATAGCGTCACTCCCATAAAAAGATACTTGGAATAATACAGTATTACTTGGTTTTATGTCACGGATGGGATCGTCTTAAGTACCTTGCTTATGTAAGCCTATGTTTAATCAGAGATATGTATCCAGAGCGCTTGTTATAGTATAGTAACATGCACTTCTATAAGTTATCGGTACTTAACTAGTTTTAATATGTGTGCATCCGTAGTATAATAGCAGTAATGAAATAATGTTTGAAAATCGTGTAGACATTGCATTCATTATTTGAATATGGCGATTAGAGTTTTGATACACCATGAATTACAAAGTATGGTACTAACCCCACACCTCTCTCTCTCTCTCTCTCTCTCTCTCTCTCTCTCTCTCTCTCTCTCTCTCTCTCTCTCTCTCTCTCTCTCTTCCTCCCTTCCTCCCTCCCCCTTCTCTCCCCTTCTCTCCCCTTCTCTCTTTCTCTTTTTTCTCTCTCTCTTTCACTCTCTCTCCCCACCCAGATACACTAACTCAATTAAAAGTGAATTTCTTTACACTTAGATTTAACCTTTCACTCGTGGTTCATGTCGTAACACCGCACACCAAACAATTAAGTGTGCAGCAACACTTTCTGCCGAGTGCTTATCTAAAGTGTTTTTATTCAAATAAAACATATGTTCCACATGCCTATATAAAAAATCAGAACATGTGTTCTGTGTCAGTTGTATTATTTAATTGTCAATTTATTAATCGTTCTAACAAGAGCATGAACAAACGGCATTTTTGCATATTGTACATGTTATATTTCGGTGTTCACGTTTATAACATCCATCTGATATTTCTTATAGTGTTGTTGTTGCTTTTGCTGCTGATGCTGTTGCTGCTACTTACACTGACGATTGTGGGTTATTTTATATTTAACGCCTATTAAAAACGCAAGTATGTGCATTATATCAAATCCAGATATGACAATATTTGTGTGCATGCACTTGCGTGTTTATGCTGTTTTGTTGTTGTTTTGTCTTTTTTCACATTAAGTTAGAAATTACAAACAAACTTTTGTTTTGTTCTGGAAAATGATACCGATTTACTGCTTTTCTGTTTAACACAGCAGATATAAACACCGTTACATAATCATTACATTACGCCAAGAATATAGAGAAGCTCATATTTCAGATTTATGACTAACCCATATGTAAAACGTTGCATGTAACCAATTATTTAGTCTCTATTTTAAACATACCGCACATGCATTAACAATTAACGTTAACTAGTACGTGTTGCTTGCATTTTTACTGGTGTATTCAATGTTTCTATATAGCAGACGATACCTCCGACAAATCGGTCAGTGTACGAGAAAACTGCTAGGATCGATCATTTGGTACTGCTGATGATCGATCATTGGTACTGCTGATGATCGATCATTTGGTACTGCTGATGATCGATCATTGGTACTGCTGATGATCGATCATTGGTACTGTTGCTTATCGATCATTTAGTACTGCTGCTGATCGATGTTTGGGTGTTGTGTTTTTGTTGTTTATAATGTTGCTATTGTTAATCTTTCTCTCCAGGCTTTAATAGTGTGTTTGCTTTTTCCACGACAAAAAGCAACCATTACTATAGCAAGCTACACGATAGGCTGAGAGAAATAATGTTTTAACATTCTCATCTCAAATGACATTACTTAACCACTTATCAATCTAGTGCATACTTTATCCAATTTAACAATATTCATAATGATCAACGAAATCCCAAGTCAACAAAATATACACCACTGGTCAATGGTCAACTGGCTATTGCAATCCGGCAATGACACATCCGAAAAAAATATACTGAACGGAACAGCTAACCCGCCACTTTTGTATTTCCAATATCTTCGTAAAATGATTGAGTATCGTTATTAAACGTGTATACGAAACAAACAGACAATATGTATTGATTTTACACAACCTAAATGTTGTTGTTTTTTATTTAAGTACAAATTTCAATGATATCGTTTTGATACTTTTTGAGAAAATACATAAAATGTTCGGTACATAAAATGTCAGTTGGCGGGTTCGCTGTTCTTTTCAGAATATAAAACGTAAACTCGTCACCATACAAAAAAAGTATAAAAAAATACAAACAAATAAAAACTCTACTTACCTCATCTGAAGACATCCTAGCAGAATGCAGTGTAACTTATTTCTGTAACGAATTTCTCGTTGCTCCGTACACTGCCGAACTGTTACTTATTCGAGACTGAATGCGCAACCAACGTTTATATGAAAGTTGTTATTAATACAGAACACCACCGACGGCCGGAACATCAATATAGTTATATAGTGTAAGCTGTTTTATCTCAAATGTGAAACTCTCCGCACGCCAATTTAGTAAACCTAAATTGCTACTGCCCACGCAAGATGAATTCGGCGATGATTTACGTGGTTGTTCTAGACACTCTGGTGACGCCCATCATATTTATATTGTGTTTAGTTTTCAAACTGTTTTAGTTTCTTGCTTAAAATGAGTTGTCGTATTACAATATTACAAACGGCATTAGTAAATTACTTATTCAGATTCCATAAAAATGCAAAATTCAAGTAATTTAGGTGTTTTGTAATGTGTGGTACTAACCTCTGTCATGTCGTGTTGTGTGGTACTGACCTCTTTCATGTCGTGTTAAGTGGTACGACCTATGTGGTGTCGTGTTATGTGGTACGACCTCTGTCATGTCGTGTTTTGTGGTACTGACCTTTGTCATTTCGTATTGTGTGGTACAGACCTCTGTCATGCCGTGATGTACGGTACGGCGTCTGTCATGTCGTGTTGTGTGGTACTGACTTGTGGCATGTCGTATTGTGTGGTACGACCTCTGCCATGTCTTGTTGTGTGGTACGACCTCTGTCATGTCGTAGTGTGTGGTACAGACCTCTGTCATGCCGTGATGTATGGTACGGCGTATGTCATGTCGTGTTGTGTGGTACTGACATCTGTCATGTCGTGTTGTGTGTTACGACCTCTGTCATGTCGTATTGTGTAATACAAACCTCTGTCATGTCGTGATGTATGGTACGGTGTCTGTCATGTCGTGTTGTGTGGTACTGACCTCTGTTATGTCGCGTTGTGTGGTACGACCTCTGTCATGTCGTGTTGTGTGGTACGACCTCTGTCATGTCGTATTGTATGGTACAGACCTCTGTCATGTCGTGATGTATGGCACGGCGTCTGTCATGTCATGTTGTGTGGTTCTGACATCTGTCATGTCGTGTTGTGTGTTACGACCTCTGTCATGTCGAAGTGTGTCGTACAGACCTCTGTCATGCCGTGATATATGGTACGGTGTCTGTCATGTTGTGTTGTGTGATACGACCTCCGTCATGTCATATTGTGTGGTACAGACCTCTGTCATGCAGTGATGTATGGTACGGCGCCTGTCATGTTGTGTTTTGTGGTACTGACTTTTGTCATGTAGGGATATATGGTACGATCTCTGCCATGTCGGGTTATGTGGTACTGACTTTTGTTATGTCGTGATGTATGTTACGACCTCTATCATATCGTGTTGTGTGGTATGACCTCTGTCATGTCGTATTGTGTGGTACTGACCTCTGGCATGTCGCATTGTGTGGTACGACATATGTCATGTCGTGTTATGTGGTACGACATCTGTCATGTCGTGATGTGTGGTACGACCTCTGCCATGTCGTGATGTATGGTACGACCTCTGTCGTGTCGTGTTGTGCGGTACGACGTCTATAATGTCGCGTTGTGTAGTACTGACTTTTGTCATGTCGCGTTGTGTGGTACTGATTTCTGTCATGTCGTGTTGTATGATACTGATTTCTGCCATATCGTCTTGTATGGTACTGATTTATGTCGTGTCCTGCTGTGAGGTACTGCTTTTTGTCAGGTCGTGCTGTGTGGTACTGAATTCTATCATGCTATCTTGTATGGTACTGATTTATGTGTTGTGCTGTGTGGTACTGATTTTTGTCATGCCGTGCTGTTTGATACAGAATTTTATCATGTTATCTTCTATGGTACTGATTTATGTCATGTCGTGCTGTGTAGTACTGAGTTTTGTCAAGTCGCCATGTATGGTATTGCCTTTATTCATATCGTGTTGTTATGTCGGCGAAGAGCCAAAATGAAAACTCGACATGTCATTTTGTCGTTTATGTCAGCCACAGTAAATGATATTGTGCAGCGAATGATCTAATTCAACGTCGCGTTCACTTAAAACAAGCAACAACAGCTGCTCAGAGCGCTTAAAAAATAACAACCACATCACCTACCACGACACTAAATATAAATATGCAAAAAAAATACTTCAAAGTCGTAAGGAAGGACATGCTTCAAGGCTCAAGCTAGTGAGTAACGAACGTTCCGCAGTGTGAACGTAATTAACTGGTGACGTAATGCAGGTTTATTCAAGAGATATTTTCCTCCTTAACCACGAATTTACATAATTATATTATAAGTATATGATATACTTAACGAATAAGGTGGGACGTTTCTAGTTTTAAATTACCAGTATGTATTTTATAACGACAACGAAACTTAAGGCCATAATAAAGTAATTGCTAGATTATCATCCCCGCCCTCCCCGTAATTTTCATGCCGCCCCGAACCTTTATATTTTCAGAAGAAAAAAAATTGTGTGTGTGTGGGTGGGTGGGGGGGGGGGGGGGTTCATGTCGCATTCATGAATTTGGTATTTTTGTGATTTTTACCTGATTTTGTTCCGGCGGTCATTAAATAAAGCGTCATCAAACTTAGGAGAGAGTGTATGAAGATGTAATTCCAGGCTCCAAAGAACCTGAATATCCGGTTGCACCCCCTCCCTCCCCATTTGGCCCACCGGCTCCTACGCCTATGGATCGGTAGGGTCGTGGGTTTGATCCTCTCACAGAGCTATGTTTGGTGTCCTTGAGCAAGACATTTTTCCGCATATGTTTAGTACTAAACTGGTTCTACCACGCAATACTTCGAGCGTGATTTGTACAAGCTGTACATAGCCTAACAACCCTGTCTTGTTTCCAGAGACATAGACGCATTATGTCTCTGCTTGTTTCACTATCGAATGTTGAGCCAGAGACATTAAGTCACTTTCAAACAGACGAGATAAAATATATAAGAATAGAGGGTTGCTTCTCGTTGCTTCTTTATTATTTTGGCTTTTTTCAAATGGGGCTGATGCATGTTGCTTTTTAATATAATTTTTCGAGCAGATTGAATAAGGAGAGTTAGCAAAAAATAATTTGAGACGCCCCCTTTAGCCTAGACCTAAAATGCTCTCGGCGTTGCCTTCGCATCTTATATTATATGAGACCGGAGACCAGTCTATGCCCGCTTGTGGTTCGTATTTTTCTTCGACATAGGCTACATAACTTCTTGCACTATGCTGTAAACGGTTAAAATAATAACGAAATTAAATTGATTTATACTATGGTAAAATTGTCCACATTTCATTTAAAATAAGAATGCGAAAACTTAAAACAGAAATACGAATATATGACTTACTATAGTCAGCTGCTTCCGGTGTTTCTCAACAACGCGCACGTTTTATAAATTGTCAGATAATTTTAACGTTTTTGATTCAGTATCGATATGGATGATGAAGCAGAGACATACAAATTATGGAAAATACGTAAAACCATTATGCAGGTTAATTTTAATGTTAATTAAATTTTTAACAGTATTGTAATTTACTTACATATGATGCCGATTTGATCACTTCATAAACGTTAAAAATATCGCGATCTCATATTTCAACTTACTGCAACAATGTTAATATTTACAAACACACATGGTTATCGAATGCAAAATATCAAAATTAATGATTCCAATACAAGAAAGAAAGTCATGATACAGACCTGAAAAAATTGTATTGCTAACTCTTAAAGTGACAGTGATCATCCGTTCAAGTACTGTCACCGTACTTCCCTTTAAAGTGACAGCGATCGTCCATCCAAGTACTAACACCATACTTCCCTGTAAAGTGACAGCTATCATCCGTCTAAGTACTAACACCGTACTTCCCTGTAAAGTGACAGCGGTCATCCGTCCAAGTACTAACACCGTACTTTGCCATAAAGTGACAGCGGTCGTCCGTCGAAGTACTAACACCGTACTTCACCGTAAAGTGACAGCGGTTGTCTGTCCAAGTACTAACACCATACTTCGCCGTAAAGTGACAGCGGTCGTCTGTCCAAGTACTAACACCGCCATAAAGTGACAGCGGTCGTCCATCCAGGTACAAACACCATACTTCACCATAAAATGGCAGCGGTCGTCCATCCAAATACTAACACTGTACTCTGCAGTTAAGTGACAGCTGTCATCAATCAAAGTACTAACACCGTTCTCTGCAGTAAAGTGACAGTGGTCGTCCATCCAAGTACTAGCACCATACTCTGCAGTAAAGTGACAGCAGTTGTCCATCCAAGTACTAACAGCGGGCTGCTAACGCCGTACTTTGTTGTAAGGTGACAGCGGTCATCCATCCAAGTACTACTAATACTGTACTTCATGGCTTAACTTCTAATACCATCGATACACTTCAGCCATGTTGCTATAAAAGCTAGCTTAACATTGAGGCTGTTGTAAGTGACTTATGTACTTTCACTATAACTATCCATTTTTCAGTTTATATAAAACCTTGACAAAACATAGGTTTGTTTACAAAACATTAATTCCAATCATGTCTGCAGAAAACTTATGCATTACAGGTCACAATCAAAAATTATATGCTTGACCAAGGACTTGTATAGAAATTATCACAGGACCACATGTAAAATATAGAATGAAAATAAGTAAATAGTTGAAAAAATTTTCTTATAAGAAGTAGATAAGAAGAGGTGGATATATAAAGATGCATTAATAAAGTTGACAGAAACCTATCCACAGTATCTTATAGATGAACTATATTCCATTACTCAGAACAATACATTTGACAATTGAGAATATTGACCATATTACACAGTCTTCATCAGCTGTTTGCTGGGTCATTCATGCATAGTATCACATGTATGACATAAGAAGATCACGTGATATAAGGAGAGCATTGTACACTGGAGGTAACTCCAGTTTACCTCCAGTTCATCATCTCAGTTGAGTGACGGCCGCCGTTGTTTTATCTCTATTGTCTCTTTGACACTGCGCTTAATATGGATGTCCTCGGATGTTAGAACATTGGTGTTTTCAGGTTTGATGTGGTGTCCAGTATTGTCACATTGTTCATGAATGGCCAAGTTGAATCTAGCCACATGTTCTTTACTTCTGATGTCAAGGGATCGTCCAGTTTCACCAACATAATCTCCATCATTGTCATTTATCTAATATATTTGAATATCTGAAAAAAACACAGCAGTTGTCTAGGGCTAGAATATCAGCCTCGCATGTTATCTATCTACTCTTGCGATGATTACACAGTCACAAAGTGCACAGATTTATGAGTATGTGAATCACAGATTAACAAGTTAGTGAGATATTTTACATGCATTGGGTATGTCTCTCCCTGTACACAGGTCATTTGCTTTAAATCTCCTCTGAAGGATTGCATGCTTTCACAGCACCTTGCCCAAATTGATCCGGGGGGCCTCTAGGTTTTGTAGCAAGCTAACCATTAGACTGATGCAGGTAGTCATGGGTTCGATCTCAGTCCAGGTCATACCAAAGACTTGAAAAATGGTACTTGAAGCTTCCTCACTTGGCACTCAACATTTAAAGGATAGTAATAGGCCTGATGTCAGTATAATATGACTTGGTGGGGTATCATACCACATATCTATGGTATGATACTCCAGTGTGGCAGTGCTAAGAATATTGCCTCGAGTAGACACTGTTTCGATATCATTGAAAAATTATTGAAAGTGACATTAAATGCCATACAACAACAATATTTAAAAAATGAAAATTAAAATTGTGCCCAGTGCCACTATATTGATTAATTTATAAAAGCCTAACAATGCTTTAGTTTTTTATTTGTCCTTTGTGTAAGTAAAGACTGTTGTAAATATTATTATGTATTCATTACAGTTGTGCCATGACCGTGGTTATCTGGTCACACAGGACGAGTTGGATCAAACTTTAGAGGAGTTCAAAGGGCAATTTGGAGATAAACCAAGGTGAGCATCACATTTATAATTATGTGGTCCTTTTTCATACAGACTGTAAGTGTAGCTGGTCTGAGTAGGTTGTTGCCATGATATATTATGTAGATTTTAAGACTTGTTATAAGGAAGTGTCATTTTGATTGGTCTCAAAATGAAGACTTTGTATGAAATATAATTACCGGTAAGTAAAAATTGATTGATTGAATATTTAGTGTCATTTTATGCCATCGAGGGCTAACAAATGATCAGTTAACCTAACCACTGTTTCCTGGAATGTTAACCAGTACTCAAGCACATCCCATCTCTGTAAGTAACTGATATCTTTCCCACTTGAGTCAGCGGTGAGAGATGAGTGATATTGAGATGCAATGTCGTATATCAACCATTGATCACAGAGTTTATGGCCTGGCTGGGATTAGAACTCACAACCCCTGGATTGATAGTCAGATGCGCTAACAACTGATCTAATCAGGTCTAGTGGGTAAATAATAAAAGAAAGTAATTCACAATAGCTAGAATTGAATGGTGATGCAATTGTGTAAACACCATATCAACTTTTGCAATAACATTTCTAACATAGTTTTTTTAAAATCGCTGAACAGATAATCATACAGTGACATGGAGCTTGCCGAAATAAGTCAGGCTATCCTTAAAAAAAGTGCTTGCCATGCTCCTGCCTAATCACTCAAAATGGCATCTACCAAAACTTTTGTTTATTAGTTTCAAAGCGTTTCATTTTATTTAGGTCTCCTGAGACTTTGTCTCAAGGGACCTTTTGCGATCGTCGTTTGTCCGTCCTACGTCATCCATCCGTAAACAGTGAAATTTTCAACTTATTCAAAAGCTGTAAGCTCAGTCGTAGTGAAATTTTGTATGCAGCTTTGGTACCTTAGGGTGAATCAAAATTGTGAAATGCATGGTCCCAGCCCCACTGGGACCTTGGAGGCAGGGCCAAAACTGTCACATTCAAGGTAAACTTTAGAAATCTTCTTCTTAATATATGAAGCACTTGGAAACAAATGGCAAGCATGATTATGGAGTTATACGGGTCCTTTATAAAAATTATGAATTGCATATGTCACTTGGTCTGACAGTTCGGCCCTGGGGTTGGGGCCTACTTTTCTAATCTATATAAGAGAAATTGACAAAAAAAACATTATTTCTTATGACTGAACAGACTTATGTGAATGTTTTTTGGATACTCAAGTGACAGTTTAGGTCCATGGGTCATTTGTTTAATGATTTCTGTCTATTTTACCTACCCATATGAAAAATACTTGGTCTGAGCACAGCAAATAAACATTTTTTAAGGATGGCCTTATGGTTTACCTCGTTTTGGGTTCACTGAAAAATTCAGCTGATATTTTTTTTTTAACATTAGTGCCAATTTAGTGTTGATATTGCTGTATATTAAAAGTGTCATCCAATATTGTCTTCATCAGATAGTCACTTGATACTTGATGGCAAGTGTCATATATGACAATCAGTACTATGTGCCAAGGAAAAAAATGTATTGACACATCAGCTTTAATTTTCTTCAGGTTTGAAGTAAATCTTTTTTTATTTTAAAAGTATTGATATATAATATTAATATTTCCAGGTACATTTTATGGCACAATTTAAGTCATTGTGAAATAGATAATTTACACTGCTGATTTTGATGACCAATAATGTCACATATTGCCACCATATTGACACTACATTGTAACATAAATTTATATGCCTGACAGTGTGGGGACATTAAATTGATATTTTATGTCTCACTCCACTGCTATGTTTCCCATAGGGCTCCATCATGTTCATTGTAACAAAATTGTCCAAAACACAGTGAAAATTTAAAATTTCCAGCAAGAATGTGTGGGCTTAAATTCTTCACTGGTTGCACAGTTCCGATTATAAACAAAAAAAAATCAACCCTTGACAGTTTTTTTTTTTAATTCATTGGTTTTGCTATACCAATCAATTAAAAGTAAAAATATCTCAAAATTCCGCCCACGAAGTGAGCTGACCCATCGGGTCCAATGACACAGAACTCTTGTGTTAGTACAAAATTTGCTATAATGATTTTTAAGTATTGACCATTAAACACATGGTAGGAATAAATAAATAAATAAATAAATAAATAAATAAATAAATAAATAAATAAATAAATAAATAAATATTTATTTTACTACTAACTCCTTCCTGTATGTGGAGTGGCAAATGGAGATAATAGTGAAGTGAAGGCCTGTATGAATTTATATTGAACCTTGATAATTATATAATCATAATATTTCTAAACATTTATACAATTACAGAGTTGGGTAACGTATAAATAATCAAAAAGTTTTAAGTGTTTTGTAATTTCTGTTTTGTTTCTGTTCCGTAATGTATTGTTTTTCTTTAATTATTATGACAATTTTTGCAATAGTTATAAAGAATTGTTCTTGTTTTGTTTTGCGTAAATCAAGTTTTAAATTCAAAGTTTCTGCATACATATAAAATTTCAAGGAAATTATGTATAATATGAGTATTTTGTTACCCTGGCATTCAGCTATGCTGTTGTATTTCACAAACATATAGTGTATATACATGTACAACTTAAAACAAAGGAAAGAATGTTATTCATCTTCCGTAATACCTGAACTATTATTTTTAACAAAATACCTTGGCAAACTCTGTCTGGAATAAAGTCTGTCCAGAAATTCTTTAATGCATTTTCTTTGACACATTCATTAGTGTCAGGTAGTGTGATGAGATTATTTAGTCAGTATATGGTAACAATTCTAGTTATGTTTATAATGTATTACAGTGAGAGAAAACCAAGTAGAAGTGACTTGATTGTATTGGTGGCTCACAACGATGATCCAACAGGTAATTGTTAACTGAATAATATAGTACAGTGGCATGTTTTGTTTTCCACCCCCCCCCCCCCCCCCCCCCCCCCCCCCCCCCCCCATTTTTTTTATGGCATATAGTAATCGCAGTGTCCGTCTGGTATTTCGTATCCGGCCTTTATCTTAGTCATGCATAGATGGATTTTGTTGATACTTGCTGCAAATGATCAACATGACATAATGATGTGTCGCGAGTAAGACCAACACCCGTACCTCAAAGGTCAAGCTCACAATTTGAGTTTGTTTGACAACACTTTGAGTCTGTGTGATATTTTGTGTCCGGCCTGCAACTTCTTCATGCATAGATGGATTTTATAAATACTTGCTATAAATGATCAACATAACATGACGACGTGTCGTGAGTAAGACCCACACCTGTACTTCAAAGGTCAAGGTACCAATTTGAGTTTGTTTGACAACACTTTGAGTCTGTGCAAGATTTCGTGTTTGACCTGTAACTTTGTCATGCATGGATGGATTTTATAAATACTTACTACAAATGATCAACATAATATGACAAAATGTTGTGAGTAAGACCCATAACCATACCTCAAAGGTCAAGGTCACACTTTAAGTTTGTTTGACAATACTTTCAGTCTGTTTGAGATCATTTCGTGTCTGACCTGTAACTTTGTCATGCATAAATGGATTTGGTTAATTCTAGCTACAAATGTTCACCATAACATGGTGATGTGTCACACTTTAAACCTGGAATCCCACTTCAAAGGTCAAGGTCACAATTTCGCTTTGATGACACTTTCAGTCTGATTGAGATTTCGTGTACGGTCTGAAACTTTGTCACTTATGGATAAATTTCAAAAACACTTTGCTTAATTCATCAGCATGACATGATGTGTCACATGTAAGACCCTCATTCATACTTCAAAGGTTAAGGTCACACTTTAAGTTTGTTTGACAACACTTTGAGTCTGTGTGAGATTTCATGTCTGGTCTGTAACTTCGTCATGCATAGATGGATTTTGTTAATACTTCTAAGTTACAATTGATCAACATAACATGAAGATTTCTCGCCCGTAACACCCATACTCCCACTTCAAAGGTCAAGGTCACAATATAACTTTGTTTGATGACACTTTCAGTCTGATTAAGATTCCGTGTCCAGTCTGAAACTTTGTTGCCTATGGATAAATTTCAAAAACATTTGGCTCAATTTTTCAGCATGACATGACGTGTCCAGGTAAGACCCACAAGCGTACCTCAAAGGTCAAGGTCACACTTTGAGTTTGTTTGAACACTTTCAGTCTGTGTGAGATTTCATGTCCAGCCAGTAACTTTGTCATGCATAGATGGATTTAATAAGAACTTGCTACAAATGGTCAACATAACATGATGACGTGTTGCACTTAATACCGAGACTCCCACTTCAAAGGTCAAGGTCACAATTTAACTTTGACAATACTTTCAGTCATTCGACATTTCTTGTCCGGTTTGTAACTTTGTCATCTATGAATAAATTTTAAAAACACTTGGCTCAGTTGATCAACATGACATAATTAAGTGTCGCATGTAAGACCCAGAATCTTTCCTCAGAGGTCAAGGTCACACTTTCAATTTGTTTGATATTGCGTGTCTGGTCTATGAATTTGTCTTTAACTTGGCTCAATTTATCAAGATGACATATAGACCTGTACCTCAAAGGTCAAGGTCAAACTTTTAGTATGTATGACAACACTTTGAATCTGTTTGAGATTTAAAGTCCGTCCTTTAACTTTATCATACATGGATGGATTTCAAAAACACTTGGCTCAATTTATCAATTGATCAGCAATTGATCTGTAACTTTGTCTTACATTTAGTGATTTTAAAATAGCTTGACACAAGTGATTAGCATGTCATGATGATGTTTCACCTGCATTTAACTGTTGAAATACCCAGACCAATACATCAGATGTCAAGGTCAAGGTTAAACAAAGGTCAAAGTCACGCTTTCATGGATAAAGCTAGCTACCTATTATAACATATACAGTTATTTTTCACCGACCATTTGGGGGGCATGCAACACTTACCAGTGACATTTCTTATTTTGAATATTTTTATGCGATTAAGGACTAACAGCTGATAAATTAATCTACGCACACTTTCTTGGAATCCTGGAACAATAAATACTTCAAAATTGTCATCTCTGCAAGTAACTGATAACTTCTGAGTTAGTGGTGAGAGATGAATGGCAGAGACATTTTGTCCTATATCAATTATCGTTGAGACTTTGTCTAGGTAGGGATTCAAGCTCACGATCCCTGGATTGAAGGTCAGAATCGCTACCGACTGAGTAAACTGTGATCAGCTTGGCTGTAGGTGAATACTGTTGATCTCAACAAACATCGAAAGAAAACAGTGCTTGGCTGTACTCGTAGTCATAAGGATAGTGGCCCAGGTGTAAAATTAGCGCTACCAGGTGTATTAATAAATGATTGATTGATTGAATATTCAGCATCATTTTTATGCCATCGAGTGCTAACAGATGATCAGCTAACCAAACCACTGTTTCCTGGGATCCTGAATACTTGAGCATACCCTATCTCCGTAAGTAACTGATAACTTTCCTACTTGAATCAGCGGTGAGAGACGAATGATAATGAGACACAATGTCAGTTAGCAATCATCACGGAGACTTTTGCCGGACAGGGATTTAAACTCAAGACCCCTTGATTGATAGACGTGTAACTGACTGAGCTAATCGCGCCCGGCTTAATAAATGAAATTTCCACTACTATGTTCATTGGTTTATTTATTCTTTATGAGTGTTTCCAAAAATAATGAAATATTTTGGTATATCGATCAATAAGTTTCAATAACCCATTAAATACAACTATTGCTCATTAGATTTAAAACCAAACTTTAAAATGAAAAGAGGAACAAAATGTAGTCCTTTAAAAATAATTTTTGTAATACAGAGCGTTTAAAACAAAGGCCCAAGTAAAGTCTGATTACCCCATGCCTGTCTGTTATCATTTACCTTGTGTACATATCACACCCACATCTATCATTTAATCTTGACTAAACTTACACAGTAGTTATTTAACCATAACAACTAGGATGTGATCTAACTAGCTCAATATGATAATTAATGACAGAGTTATGGCCCTTAAATTATTGAAAAAAGTTTTATATGATGGTTTCTGCAGTTGCACCACATTTATGTTTTGTTCAAACATACACAGTAGTTATATATTGGTAAGATCACTGATTTATTTTACTGATTTAAACAGATAATTGATATCTGAGTTACATCCTTTGAATATCAGAAACTTGTTATATATTACCTTGCTTGCATTTTAGCACACACATTTTTCAATAGATCTTGCTCATACTTAGAAATCGTGTCCGCTTTTCACCTCCTTAATCATCC